>JBCAUA010097673.1:0-10332 GCA_038406235.1 Peronia verruculata
ACACACACACACACACACACACACACACACACACACACTCACACACCCACACACATAAAGAGAGAGAAAGAGAGAGAGAGAGAAAAAGAGAGAGAAAGAAAGAGATAGAGTGGGGGAGGGGAGGGGGGGGAGAAAAAAGCCTGGCTCAGTACAACTATCCAGTAATTCTGTTTACTTCTTTGACAAGCAGGTCATAATTCGCAATGAGGATTCCAAGTAGGCCCCACCTACTCTCACTGCATCGCATGTGTCTTGGGTGCACGGCGGTGGGCAGAAACTATATTCTCAACGATGGATTTATCCAAACTTAGCTTAATACTGATGATTGCAAGATGACCAGGAAACCTTCTAACATGCAGTTTTCACCAAAAATCGTGGGGGAAAAAATATAGAATGTCATACGGTAAAAATTTCTCCCTTCTTTTCACTCATATACGCCTATTCCAAGGACGGCAAAAAGTGTGTATTAATAAAATGCTATCTGTTGTCATACTTTTTATCTTTCCGATATTATAATTATGAGCACAGAGCAAATATTCAACAGTCTACAGTATTACAATTCAGAAATGTCGGTGCCTGCTTAAGTGTTCAGGAGCTGTACTCCCTCCCATCCCCTTCCCATTTTAATCTTGATCCCCCCCCCCCCCCGATAATTATTATTATTATTATTAGCGAATTTATTATTATTGTTACTATTTGTTCATTATAAATTCTATCATAGTTGTTTAGCAATGACCAGAGACAGAGGGACAGACAGGCAGAAGAACACAATTATGTTAGACATTTTTTTGCTATATTTTTCTCCTCCCCCCTCCCCTTTTTAATTTTCAATGCGGAGCTGTCTTTATGATCAGTTTCGAGAGAGAGAGAGAGAGAGAGAGAGAGGAATCAATCAATGAAACGCGCTCTTGAAGCAATTTTAATGATAATAAATTAACAGCTTGGATAATTATTATTATTAATTAATAATTATTAATTGTGATGCTTCATAGACACATAGCATTTCAAAACTAAGCAAAACGAAGAGGATGCGACGTATATAGGCCTATAATTTATGTACCGGGTATGCATAAAGTGTGACCAAATGAGCTTATATTTGATGTTGATTGTTCTTTTGAAGAAGTTATGGTTATGGTTTTTATAAGCTTTTCAACCTCCTGTAGTGATGGTTATCTCAGCTGTCCACAACCGTGGTAAAAAAATAACATAATACTATTGTGTTATGTGTTCATTAAAATTAAGTCTTGTGTTTAATTCCTCTTATATCGCAATCCAATCCCACAATGTAGAAGTAAAAAAAGATATGACCTTAAAATTTGCATATTTAACAACTTGAATGAAAAAACAATAAGCATATATTAATTTGGAAACTAATTGACAGACATTTTTCCCTATGATCTGCAGTAAATATAATGGCTATTATGATCTATCTTGGCGTAAATTGATATTTATTTTAGAACTATTTCCACCCCTTTGTAAATTCATCCGCTGGGGTCATTTGCTCTTGTAAACAGCATTAGGATGAGACTAAAGACGGAGGTATAATAATATAGTAAAAGTGTGTGTTGAATATTCTATACATAATTTTTTTGTAGACATATATTGTCATTCATTGTATATATCTTATGCATTTTTGTCCCTTTTAGGTTCTCCGATCACGCTGCAGGCGTCCTCTTCGCTTGGCTAAGTTCCTTGATCTTTCGAGCCTAGAGCTAGGTAAGCAACGTTTTTTTGTAAGACGCGTTGCTATGTATGCGTTTCCTGTTTTCGCAATTTTCATGAAAAAATAATTATTTTAATGTTCTATAATCATGACAACATTATCGTTTTAGGACTTAGTTCTTATGAAATAAAGTACAGCGACATGGAATAGATTTTCTTATTGGTCTAACCTGTCTTATCCATGACGAATCAATGGCTCAAGCGGTAGAATAAGTAATATTTAGACGTAACAGTCACGTCATTTAAACCGCGTGAACATGTCTTGCATTGAGGTATTTGAGGCATTGGATTTTTTTCACGCAGTTCCACTGTGCTGCAGTAGATCTAATGTCGCTAAATAAGAGACCTTAGGCATTTATTTTCAAAGCAAGCGTCATAAAGTACCTTTACTGGTAGATGCAATTTCAATATGCTTTGCCAGTAGCTGTATTCAATGTAATACTGTTTTTTTTTTTTTTCTATTTCTTAAGCCTTTCAATCCTAAGAGATAGGATTATCTCGGCTTTTAGAAGTTGTCAATTTCTGCTGATAATTTTTGTGGGTAGAAATTTGGAATTTGGAAATTTTGCCTGGATAGCAGCACTCAGGTCTACTCTTCCATCGATTTTCAACTGCCAAGGGTTCTTTAACGTGCGTAACGTACACATGGGACCTCCGAAATATATTCGCCCTTATCTGAGAAGGCTAGATGTCGGGCTTCCCTTCCCACAGGAAGCCAGGGGACCATTGAGTCACTGAAAAAAATGCGGGTTTTTGATCTTCGTATCCTGTCATCCCCTAATGCAGAACCTGCGTTTCTCCATGTTTTCTCCATGAGCAGACGCCATACCCATTGAGCCACTCCGTCCCCCTCAATGTAATACTGTGTATTTGTGAAGAGGGCTAAATACTGGAAACCTGATCACTAGAGGCAATGTTTGTGACAGTGTCGTTTAAGTGCTAGAATGGGCAAGAGCTGGATGGCAGTTCAATGAAGTAGAAATTCTCTTGAGTTTTTATTTTATTTCCTGTAGGTTTAGCAACAAAAAAAAAAAAAAAAATTTCTTCTTATTTGCTTTTTTATCTGTACTTTTTGTACCTCCTCATTTGCAAAGGTAATTGGTAAATAAATTGAAATCATTAGAGTAAATATTATTAGTTATGAAATGTCAGTAGAGATTTTTTGATAAAGCCTGTAGATTTAATTTATCACTTCTTATATTTTCAGTGAGGATTGAGCGACTTGGGTGTTGTGAGAACCTTCACTGGCTAATAGCTTCCAATAACAAATTAGAAGGAGATGATGGGCTGGATAATTTGCCACAACTCTGGTATTTGGACCTTAGTAATAATTTTGTAAGTTATTCTTTCGACTGACAGTCTGTGATCCTGACTTTTTGGATTTTGCTATGAAATCTAAGATGCAATTCTGTTGAATAATAACTTGTTTCATGCCAGCTTTGTATTATTTATTGCCACTTCTATTTAAAACTTGTAAGAATCACCATCCACATACATTTTTATGGACAGATTTACCGGAGCAGATCTAGGCCTGTAACTACAGATCAGCAGATGAGTGTATTGTTGGGCAGTAGATCAGTGGAGAAAACTGATGAATTAGAACAAAGCAAAATACACAGATTAAGATGTGTTAGAATGAACATAAGAACTGACAAGCACAGACAGTGTCCTGACTCACCATTACACCAAAGGGAAAGTAGATAGGAATTGGTATCCCTGTTTGGTCTTTCATTGCTGTTGTGTTAGTGTCTTTTAGAGTTAAAATCATTTCAAGAAGTCATAAATCTTGTGAGTGTTATATGCATCATATATGCATCATTTATGCTTATCTTCATTGAGCCAATCATTAATTTACAGAGTCAAATAACCTTTTTACCAAATCATTAGGCCTATCCATTTTGTGAAGGGCTGAATTATAGCCTTTAATACATGGGCAGTACACCAACATATTAATTAATAGTTCATATGGTGACAGCTTAGAATTAAAGAACATCTGTTACCAAAAACTGACCTGGTGATTTACATGTTATGATTTGATCATATAACATTTTGAGAATACAAAAAAAAAAAATATTGTGAAGTTGGAAAGTATTTTCTGAATGAGATTATACATTTCTTTCAGATAAGTTATATAGCATGTTTGCCACGCTATTTAGCTCTTGGGACCCTCATCCTGTCCAATAATAACATCAAGTGGCATGATCTTGAAAAAATTCAACATGCTCATTTTTTGAGCATCAGTCTCCATGGAAACCCATGTCTTGATGCTGATCCATATTGTGAGTGTTACTGGTATAACGTTTCATTTCTTTATGAATTTTATGACAAGGTCATTGCTGTATATCAGTCCCTTGTGAACAACCCAAAACAGTGAGAATTGGTTAATTTGAAACATGTGGGAGAGATGACTAAGGTCTGAATGGAATTTTTAAAAAAATGACAGTGAAAAGAATAAAAATAATGAGTGCACTATCAGGGTAAACGTATAACAACAATAAGTCACTTGAGAGAAAAACACTAGGCACATTTCTGCATGTTTCCAAATTTACATACCTGAGAAATGTATCTGAGATTTTTTCCAACAGCATAAGTTTAAAACTAGGAATAAAATTTCTTTTGAAACATATCATTGATCCTTGAAAATTTGAAGTATCTTATACTGTGCTAATTTTACCTGGTGTTATTGTTCTGTTTCAGATCGCATCCATATCATTGACTGTCTGCCCCTCATATGGGAACTTGATGGCCGGTTAGTCACAGGTATGTGTTATGTTTGGACAGATTCATTCAAAGAATGTTTCATAAATTTTACACTTTCTTCCTGACTTTTCAGTCATGAAAATTTTTTTTTTTTGTATCAGTTATGCACAGTTTTCAAGGAAAACTTTCTTTTTTGTAAGTGAGATCATATAAGATGCAACATGATGAAATCAGGCTCTTGTCAGATTTTGAGCATATGGAGGTATTGGTACCACTGTAAAGATAATTAATTTCCCCTTCTGTGTGTGAAAAAATAATTGTTCTATCTTACGTAGATTTGAGATATTGGCAATTAAACACGATGGGGGTGACTTGTGCTGCAGCTGAATTATAGAGAAAACGGCCAATAATTTTGGTAAATCCTTATTAATCCTTGTCAGGCTATGCCACCAAATTATCATTTTTGGACTTTTACTTAATCTGCTTTAGTAAATTAAATTCTGACATGCATTTTTAGATTGATATAAAAGGGTTTGATGAAGGAAAAGAAAAAATTGCCCAAAACTTTAATTCACTGTTGAAAAACATGTGATTTCTCTGGTGGGCTCAGTTTGATGAGGGCCTGATTTCATTGTGTCATGTCTCATATGTATAAATCTTTGATATTGGTTTGCTAAGTAAAAAAAAAAAAAAAAAATCTCTCTTTAAATTCTCATGTTGATGACATTAAATTCTTTCTAGAAGAAAATGGTGTGTCTTCTGTTGATGTAATCTCCATAGCTGGTAAAATAGAGGCCAGCAGCTGAAACCAAGTAGCACTGAGATTGTAGAAAAGTTTTTTCCGCTTCATTTCAGTGACTGAGAGGCTGCATGTCAAGCAGTTTTTCATTGACTCAGAGTTATCGCCCCATCCAGTCGTGAGTTATTTTGTTGTGTCGCTGTTCCCTCAATGGTATCCATCATTTTACCTTATGCAAGATTCTATGAAGAAACAAAAAACACAACAAGACTCATTTCACAGTTTTACCAGGTGATCATTGCTTGCAGTGACTCTCAATATACTCAAAAGGTGATGCACCATTTTGAGGTTCTGCGAAGAAACTATAAATATAACAAGACTCATTTCACAGTTTAACAAAGTGATCATTGCTTTCAGTAACTCTCAAGGTGTATAAAATTGTTTATCATGTTGTTATAATAAGTACAGTAATTCTGGTTCTGATGATGGTTAAAGTCAACAGTTAGAAGTTTAAAACTATTTCAATGTTACAGTTGGTGGAAAATAGTTTCTTTCTTATATATCTTAAAATGATCAAATTCAATGTCTGTTTTTTTCACCAGCGTCATAAGCTGAGCAAAGTGTTCCGCACTACAGCAATAAAAAATATTGGAACTGAAGGAATTGTTAGTAAAGAGGTGAGATTGCCTTGTATATGCTCTGCTGAGTCTTTATGAAGCCATGTCAAGCATTTCTTCTTGATTGCATGTGAATCTAGAGAGATGTTCTTAAACATTTTCATCTGAAAAAGGAATAGCCAGTGTAATATGAGGGGGGTCATAACTTGACAGACAGATGGAGTTGTCATGCATGCATGACATATACATCAATTTCTATGAATGGCTGATTTGAAGAATTGTATTTTATTTATCACAGCAAGAAATGGTATTTTGAGAGCGTTCAGGCAGAATCAGTTGTCATGCCCATACTGTAGAGGTCTGTTGCCTAGACGGGATTGCTAATCAAATCAGACACAATTCTTGAGAATTAGTAGAGGTGTGGAAAATGGATATTGTGGAGGGTGAGCCTTTGACTGGTGTGCTATACTGGCCCATGCATAGGTTAGAATTATGTATGTAATTTAAAAGAACAATTAGCTTGTATCATTGGAAAACAAATCTGATTTCAAAGAAGAACTTGTTGAGAAAATGGGTTTTTATGACCATAGGATCACAGGAGTTGACCTGTAAAATGAATCAAGCTTTGAAGGAGATAGCCATTTGCAGATCACTAAAACTGATATTGGAATATAACTGTGACCAGAGGCTTCACTGTAAAAAAAAAACAGGATTTTTATAATGACAGTCACAAAGTTAAATTTGAACATGAATGTCACAGCTGAATACTTTTCTCACCAAGGTAAAATACAATTATTTCATTTTCCTCTGCACTAATAACTGTAAGCATGGACAAAATCTGACATTAGATTAATTTCATACGGCCACACAGAGTTGTTTTATCAACTGTAAGGACTGTATATACATAATTTTCTTAATGTTGTCAGTAATTTTGACAGAGTTGTGATGAAATTTGTCTGTGAGAATGATTAAAATATTAAAAATGGAAAGAATCCTACCTCAGGCTAAGTTTTTTTCTGCAATTGACCGTGAGCATTGTATCTTCCTATTTAGCTGAAGCTGAATCAAAAATTACTATGAAAATTTGCCATTGATGTTTTGCACCATTGCATATGTGAAATGAATGACATCTGCAATTTTTGTATGAAAAGTACCCTATATGTTTGCTCTGTGGAAGTTGTAATTTAGGTTATTGAGTATACTTTCCATACTGCACAAAACACATAATATTACAAATTGAATTTGAAATTGCAGTGCTTTTAATGATACACAATTTTAACCTACTGTGTCTTGTTCCCTAGCATTTGTGCAGTGTTGATAGTTTCAGCTTTAAAATGAATTTTTCTTGTTTGAAATTGGTTTCTTTGATGGAAAAAAAAATAAAATTTTTTCATACTGCAGGCTTCATGTTGACTCATTTCTTTAGAATTCTGTCTCCTTTCTTCCATATCTTTATCTATAACAGAACAAAATTTGCCCTTCTCTTACCTAAAATCAAAATAAGACATGAATTTATCCCTCCATATGCAAATTGTTGTGGCTGAAAGCTGATGAAAATAACAATTTAGACAGAATATTTTGTTTTGATTTTAATTGGTTGGAAAAAGTGATAATTATCCAGACCTTAATGGTATGAGCAAATTTGTTTATAAATTCTCTCTTTTCAGTGTAAATACATTTACTCCAAGTTCCCTATGTCAGAAACTCATACAAAACGTAAGTATCAGAAATTAAATTAATTCTAGTGTATGCATACCCTTGTCTAGGACTACAAAATGAACAAGATATACTGACAGAAGGAATTGTTTTCAGGATCTTTGTTTCTGTAGTTATATTCAAATAATGATTGTTTGATGGAGATTATCCTGTTCTATCAGAATCAACTACAGTAGATTGATTATTAGAGTAAAGGATGAACAAGACTCTCAACTGACTGTTATCATAAGAATTATCTTTGAAATGTGCGATATGCATTTTCCATTGGAATTGTTTAACTTGTTTTCATAAACTCATTTTGTGAGATCCTGTGCTAGGAAATTGATGTTTTCTGGAGCTGGAGGAAATTGAATACTGGACATGAGACCAGAAAGACCATGACTATTCACACATCATTTGGTATGATTTGTTTACTACATAACATATGTATGTAAAGAGAGATCTTGAAATTTTATCTTGAATTTTAAGAACATAAATGTCTCTCATTTGGCAGATACTGATGAAAGGAGACTTGCATATTTAACTCATATGGTGCAGCAGAACATCTTGCAGTGGGGTCAACAGTTGGATAAGAAGTTAGTTACACACTTCAGCAAAGTGTCCTGTGTCATAAATTTTCTTGTATCGAATTAAGAGGCAGCCATTTCAACATTATCATTTTGACTCATGATTGTAAATAAGTAAGATAGATTTCATGAAGTATTCTGACCTTCTGTATTTTACCTTTTGTCAGCTTATACTTTGTAAATTCTGTTTAGACCATTGCTATTTTTGTAGTTTCATGACAAATTTTCTCATCCTTTGTTGCAGAAATATTTATGAAAAATAATGCTGATTTACTTGTAAATCTCCATGTGTAAAATAAAATTGATAAGTTTGACAGAAAAATGGACAAAAGGAATATTTAAGATTCACTCTTTTTTTTTTTTTTTGACAAAAAGTTTATTACAGGAATTATAATACTGATTTTTCCATGTGTATCAATTTACCTCTCTGTTCCTGTTTTCATAGATATGACAAAAGGAGACAAACATTATTTTGATATGGAAACTACATTAACTTGAAGATGTTTTTTTACACTTTTGATAAGCTTGTACTTGTTATATCATGTGCTGGATCAAATATATTGAAATATCATTGAAAATGCATAATTTGCTAAACTTATTGTAAATTTATTGAGCTTTTCTTCTTTGAGGTCCACCTTGATTGTTACACAACTGAAGGAAAAATGATATCAAATTTGTATAACTGGCAGTGTGTGTGTGTTATACAGAGATCCAGCATGGCCAGCTGTGACTGGAGGCTTCCTGGATCGGCTGCTAGAACAGAGATATAAAGATGTAGAAAGATGTAACATGGTGATGCTCCTGTTAGTGGTAAGTACTGTAGCTTTGAGACAATAATCAGGAGATCCATCTCCAAAATAAGACTAAATCTTTCATATCTCCAAAATTTTCATCAAAGAATATTGATAACTAATATAGCACATTTTGTACGTAGTAGTCACACAATAGAACATCATCTCTTGTCAACACATTAAAATTTGTGCATGTGGTGCAATCATCCATTGAAAATGGTGACTTAAGCAGCTTTTGTCAAATATTTATTTACATATCTTGTGGTGAGTTTCTTTTCTTTTCTTGGTCAATCTTTGCCTTTGCAGCTTTTGTTTGATTTTTTAGAAGACATGGAAGTCACTTGGGACAAGGTGTGGAGGATATTGAAGATGTTTCAGTAATTTCTGTCTATAAGGCCTCAAAAGTTCCTCCATTCTCTGACAGTGTAGACTGGGGCATTGTTGTGATGACACCCAATGCCAGATTCTAACAATCTGAGCTTGAAGACTTGTAACTGGAACACTTTTTCGTTTGTTACCCCAAATAATACAGCTTAACCTGCTGGGACCCTCGACCAGCGCAAGTCCACCCTAACACTAACATTAGGCCTAGGTCTGACGAGCATGTGACGGTCCTCCCTAACGCTAACATGTATAAGACCCTCGACCAGTGAAAGTCCACCCTAACACTAACATGTAGGTCCGACGAGCGGGTGACAGACAGGCCTGGGGTAACAAATGAAAAAGCGCCGAACATTGTTGATATTTTTGTTGATCTTGCCTCAGTAACTGGGATCGTGTACTAAAACTGAAAAAAAGAACAGCTTTGAGAACACTGAGTTTACTTGGGAGAGCACATAAACTTTGCTGCAAAAGATGTTACTGGATGCTTGAACAAAGTCACCTTAGTCACCATATCTAACACAAAGTTGCATTCCATGCACAGATATGTTTGCAGATGTTCCCTTGGGAAGCTATTACATATGACATATTGTATTTGTTGTTTTTGTTGTTGTTAATGTACCAATTATCAATATTTTTCGATTAAAACATTTCGAGAAATGAACCACTGAAACTTACTTTTTCAATGGACCTTGTAGTATCATGGCATTAAAGTAAAAACAGCATAGGCCTTGATCATTTTCAGTCAGTTTTAGAAAACATGGAGAGAGAGAACATTCCTTTTATGCTTATAATTAATATTGTTTAAATTGATGTGAAAATTGCTACTGTGGGATTTTGAAATTTGAGAACCTAGCAAGAAAGCTCAAATATTCATCAGCTATTGCTCAAGAAAAAGTTTCGCAATTTTTGTGTAGGAAAACAATAACAAAGAGGTCTGCAAGGACCTAATATATGAATTTCTAGGAAGAATTAGCAGTTGAAAATGATTTTGGATAGGACATATCTGGAGATTGTAAGTAAATATGTCTCGCAGCCAGTCGAAATGAGATGTAAGTCGCTGGGCTAGAACGGAGAAATCAGGCTTTGAATGTGATGAG
>JBCAUA010097684.1:0-10332 GCA_038406235.1 Peronia verruculata
AGAATATTGCTGTTATTAGCACTGCTGTTCCTACGAAAGCAGAAATGTAGCCTAATGCAATGAGGAAGCATCGATTTCGGGTGAGTAGTATTTTGCCGTTAAGCTTGTCAAAAAACTTGGTCTTGATGGAGATCTCTTCAAGAGAATTTTGATGATATATGACACTTTTCTCTCGAACCAAGGATATCAACATTTGACGTTCTCCCGCTTACCTAGGGCTGCCATGTTGCTTGGTTCCCGGGAAGTTAAATTGGAGGGAAATTAGCCCCGCCCACTTCACGAACAATTCGCATGCTGAAGAAAAAAGTTTTGCTCCCTCATGCGAAACAAAATCTTCGCATGTGAATTTTGGACTCGGCCATGAAAAATTTTGGTAAATGGATTCCCACAATGACAAAAAGATTGGTGCGAAAAAAATAATTCGTATGCGAAATTCGTACCCAAAATTCGCATAGTGTTTTTCGGGCATATGGAATGCTAGCTTTAGTTATTACATCTTAAAAAAAAAAAAAGTTGAGTTACTACTCATTTCAAACAATGGGAAACTTTTCATTGACCATTGGTAAAAGTTATATTAGTATAATTTTGTTTCAAATGCCCCATTTCTTTTTTTATTGACACATTTAAGTTTTTTTTGTCTTTGGTGTCTGTATGAAAAAAAAAAATAGTTGTGTTTGAAAATATGGTTTCATTTCAATGTTAGCATAGTAGCAGAGTTGTGGTCATATCAATTACGTTATGTACAATGCTGGTTGGAAATCCATGTCTCAGTATTGAAGACATTCCTTTAAAATGTATATGGTGTGTTGTCGTGTTTAATGAAAGAATGGGATCAAATACAGGAGGAGATGGCTTTTTGGAAGGGGATTTAAATCAAATAAGAAAAATACCTGTATGTGGAACTTTTTGTTTTGATGTTCCGCAATTGTTTGCTCAAGAATCACTTTTTTTTTTATGTTTATTCTTTTAAAGGACTGATACCTCATCAAGAAAATCACAATAATTTTTTTTTTATGGTATAGTACATGAGCTTTTTCATTTTTGTTTTATCTGGCAAACATTTTTGTACACTTTCATCTCTCTGGTAGGAAAAATTGGTGCAGATTCAGGAAGATCTGTTTACATTGAGAACCCGTGAATCTCTGATCAGCTCTAAAGACGGAAGTTCCAGTGCGAATATAACCATCGATGGTTTAGTCCGAGGAGCGTTGGAAGCAGCTTTTGTTGCATTTGTATGTACCTCTGGCCTGTAGTGCATTGTATCCATAGCTTATTTTTCAAGGTTGCTCTCTCTACAAACTAATGGGTTTTCAAAGGCTTTATTATATGAAGAATAAGATTAGTTGATGTGTGATACAGTATTCGTATAGTGTAAAATTGAATTGAAAAGAAATAGATCTATGTGTATAAATGATTAAAATGTGTAGAAATAAGACCAGTTTGGTATTTCATAGGTAATGAGTAAATATATGTTGTCATCATCTGCTTACTGGTAGATTTACTTTTTTATTTTAACATGTGAACAAGTACTGCCTTCTAATAGCTACAGGATGAGTGTAAGTTCAAGTATTAATTGAGTGTTAGACACTTGAAGAACTGAGAACTGTCAGTTTGAAAGCTTAGTGATGACAAGGAAGTATAAATAGTATTTCCACTCTTTTGTCGCTCTGGCAAGCATAAGGATGTCTTTATATCCTTATCTATGGACTTTTTCACATGATATGAAGGAGAACAAGCTTTGCATTCACTTAAAGTTGTTGATCATGATTTTGAATTTTTGTCCATTTTTAGCTTTATATCTCCTCTTGCACAGGATGAGCACATAGCTAGAGAACGTCATACTTTCAGTATAACTGGTGGTTGTGCCACTGTTGTTGCACTGGTGATGTTGGACAGGATGTATGTTGCACACGCAGGCGACTGCAGGTGGGACTGATATCTTACTTCATAATTGCATATACTACTCTGTCCCACATGACAAATGCTGAGAGAGAGAGAGAGATATAGAGAGAAAGAGGTAAAGAAGAGACAGAAAGAGAAATCAAAATGATGAGAATTGCACCAAGAAGAAGATGAGAATGGGCAGTGGAAGGAGGAGAAAGAAGAAGAAAAAAAATAACAATAGTAATAATAATTCTATAGCAATAGCTGTGGTAATAGTCACAATGAATTGATATACCCTGAACTGCACCATGGTGCTCTAAGCCATCGCAAATCAAAATGGACATTAAAATGACAATACATCAAACAAACATGTATACAAACATTGTCATACTTGTGCATTCTGTAGATCTGCATCAAATCAAATAGAATTTTTATGGTTTAAATTGTGTTGTGGTGCTCTTAAACAGGATTTGTTCCACATACAAGGGGACCATAGGGTTGAATTGTGAATAATGATCAAGCATTTCTCTTTATTTCAGTTTTATAGTGCTGCAAAAAGCAAATTGGAATACGAGTGCATTGAATAATACATTACACCTACAAGTAAAAATTTTCCCATAATGTTACAATCGGAAGAGTAAGTTGACAAGCATTTTAAACCAGGTGTTATATCTCCTCCTCAAAATTTGAATTTTTTTCTCTTATATTGTCTGTGAAAATCTTCAAGATAATTGTCCCACCAAATCATATATTTGTATAGTTTGACTCATAGTTACTCTTTGGCATGAGTTCATTTTAATTCTCTGATAGAAAGGTACAGACTTGCTTTTCTCCAACAGCCAATGTCCTTATTCAGTTATTTATTCCGACTGCTTGAACAACTGGATTAAATTAGACATGGTACCAACTGCATCAGAGACATGTGAAAAATAAACACCTAATATGAGGTGATGGAATTGGAAAAACATTGGTTTTCCCTCTCCCATCCCTGTTAATGCAAGCAGTGATCAGGGCAGACTGGCTGATAACATCCAACCCTTATTGAAATGAACACAGTCGTTGCAATTTGTATGATGCGTTGAGTTGCTTGATTTTGTGTTTGTGAAGTTATGTGAGCTTGTGCAATTATTGGTGAATGCGACATATTTGTTACAATCTGTAAAGTGCAGAGTCACTTGTGGAATGTTGGCTTGTCATAATGGGAGATCGTTTCGCAGATTATCTGCCCTTTCCAAGTTGAGGGACTTGTGTAAGGGGAGATCATTTTGACAAAACTTTTACTTCTCTTTGCCAGACAAAAGATGTGTTGAGCAAGCAGTGTAATGAAGAAAAAAGCCTTTACTGCTTGCCATTTGAAAGACTGATCGCCAAAAAAAATTTATAGAATTATAGCAATAAGAAGAAAACATTCTCATTATATCATAACTTTTTGGGAATTTGTCATGGTGTATGTTTCACGCAAAGGGCACAAAAAGGATTTTTGTCTCTTTACACTGCTTGTTCAATCCTGCTTTTGTCTGGTAAAGGGAAGTAATAGGACTGAGCACAACAATCTCCTATTTACCAGGATGTTTGCAGCTGTTTGTGAATATAAGACATTCTGACAGTCTGTGGAATAGAGCGAGTGAGCTGTGCAGTATTGTTTCTTTGTTGAAAAATATACAAAAGTCTACTACTGTTGATGAGTTTAATGCATTTATTACTGCTATTGATGAGTTTAGAACATTTATGATTATCAGTAAAGTACAAACGTTACTTTTTTGATATGTTGTATGCTTATTTTAGTCATAAAATAGCATGCAACTGTTGATGAATATACGCCATATATTTTAATTTGTGTTCTGCATACAGCTGTTTGTCATGCAGAATGTATCCCATACAGACTGGGCCGATTGTCATTATTATCATCATCTTTGTCATATCCATAGGGCAGTGGCTTACCTTGGTTCAGAGATCCAAGAGCTGGCCTCAGAGTTCACCCCTGAAACTGACTCTAAAAGAATACAGCAGTTGGTAAGTGTTGAGTGGAGCAAAATGTGGTTCTAAGTTGACATGAATAGCATTGTTTTGCCACATGGAAATCATAGAAATGTAAAAGATTCTATGCATAGAATTCTTTTTTGTTTTGAACTGTTAGTTTAAAATGGGTGATTATTGTAGGGTAGTCTTTTGGAAAATTCAGAATCACTAACTGAGATTCACACAAAGTAAAAATTGTAGCAAATGAAAGCAAAAGAAAAAAAATTTAGAAAAAAGAGAAAACTTGCATGATCATATAAAGTAAATAAATAAATAAATAAATAAATAAATAAATAGAAGGCACTAGGTTCAAAATGTAACAGATTTATACTGACAGAAGATAATATGAGTTACTGATGAACATGCACAGTGTTCATTTTTAACATAAATTTTTTGTCTGTTGTTTAATTACAGGCGCATCTCCAACCCGAGTTGACCCACTCTCTATTTAGTGAAAATTACTTCATCAAACCACTCACCAAAAAGGACATTGGAACTCGTGTCTTGCACAGAGCCCCTCAGAGATCTGGATGGTAGGTATTGATGAGTGTTCTCGTTGAGTCTTCCATGGTGTGTGGACTGTAGATAATGAAGTAGTGTTTTTATTTCAATGCTCAAACATTGTTATAACTACCAGATGCTTGAGATGGAAACATCATAAAATGTCAATAAAACAATTGTATCAATCTGAAGAGAAAGCCGGTGTACAAATACATCATTATTACATTGTCAGCTTTGAATTAATGCTGTTGCATTTGTACTGAGTGTATTGATTAAAGTAATTTGTCACTTTTGTGTTTCATATTTTTTTCCTTCCGTGACAACTTTTGACTTGAGCTGTCTTGAATGATTTAAAGTGACATTTTATGACTTTATCTGATATCAAAGCATCTGTTGACCATCTATAATGCTGATATTTTAAACTTTTGCATGAAACTGTCTTGAATGATATTTATTTCATAATAGGTTGAAATGTCAGTGTTTATTGCCCATGCATTTTCCTGAGCAAATAGGTAATTTAAATGCTGCATAGAATGGCTTATGATTATACAGTATGCAGCACAGATGGAGTGTCTTTTTTGTTGTTACTGTTGTTTTAAATGCCATTTCTCCTGGATAGATAGAGTAGTTACTGAAACATCTTTGGTATATTTGTATTTTCATATTTTCAGGTGTTATAAAGAGGTGACGGAAGAAGATGTGCGGCGACCACCTTTAGTAGTTGGTCAAGGAAAATGGGTAATTGCCTGATATGTATAAACTGTGCTGTTGGCATACTTGCGGCCTTGCCATGTTAATTTTGTTACTCCAAGAATCAGAAAATCATTGGTATTTTTTGTGGAAACAAAATCAGATTCTAAATTTTCTCTTTCTTCTGGAATGTTGCATATGTCCCTTCTTCATTTCCTCCTTGTTCATCATACAAGTGCTCAAGTCATTCATTATTTTTGTGGTTTTGAAAAAAAAAAAAAATTGTGTAAGTTGCTAAGAATTATGTTAATGAATGGATTCACTGGTTGAATTTCTTCTTTTATACATTCTATGGAACACATCACACATAAATACTCTTTTCTTTCTATGTCTGTTTACGTTTCTATTTTTCTCAGATTTAAATTTTATATTATACATTTTTTTTATTACAATGATCCAGTGAGATCCTAAGGTGGCTGAAAGGAAAAAAATGGGTGAATTTGTGGACAAAAAAAAAAAAGTGAAAAAAAAAATCAAATTTTTGTGCAGGAGATTGGCCTTCAGAACATGTTCACTATTAATGTACTGTCCACATGCATGTGCACAGTAACATTATCTAAAAATCTCCAGAAAATGACTGAAGTATTTGTGTTGTAATCACAATGTTTTGATCTAACTTGATGTTGTGGAATGTGGAGCAGACTTTGTAGCCTAATAAACTGATCAGAGACTGTGATTGTAAGAACCATCCATGAGTGTTACAGAAATTCGTTTCTGTCACCAGCAGTACATTTATCTACTTGAGGCCATGCTCTGATGCACTTTGTGATGTTTTTGTCTTTATGCATGAAAATGTGAATATATCTTGTCCGTCCACCGTGTTTAATCAACTATGACTGGAATTTCCGTTTGAGAACAAATAAAGTTTATCTTGTCTTGTCTCATCTATCTTGGTTTGATTTCTTTCTCCTCATTTCTCATATTTCTTTCTGTTGCTAGAGGGCGGACTTGTTGATTTTGAAGCAGTACATCTCAATTTATATCTTGTCTTTCACTCATACTGTTAGTAACATAGTTACAGCAAAGAGATTTGAGTCTCTCTTCCCAGTAACATTTCCAAGATCTAATGGGAAGAAATTGGGTCAAATTGTCTTTTGTTAAAAATATGCTTTTGTGTGGAGTTAGTGACTGTTATACAGTAGTTTAGTACACTATGATAAAATAACTATGTTAAATCATAATAAATGATCATTTTGACAATTATGATGAATGGTCGTCAAGGGAAAACAGAAGTGACAAGACAATATTGCAAGATCTGTACTTCCTCTAGGATTGTCTACTAAATCACAGTCAAGGGTGACTAGTGAAAAAAAAACAGATGAAGGAAGACACTGGCTGATAACATTACTGAATGAATTGAAAAATGATTGTTCTTAAAATCTAGCATTGGCACATGATCAACGCAGATTGGTAATGGGACAGGTAACATTAACACACTAATGATAAATGATGGATTTTGTACATGTTCAATAAATGATAACATAATCAATTTTGTTGGGTGAATAAAATTTGATATAGAGGTGTCGTCCATATCATATTGTGCATTTTATGAGTTTTATAATTACCAATTCCAGGCTCGATTGATGGGTGTTATTGGTGTGACAAGAGGATTTGGAGATCATGGTTTGGTTATACCAGCTACCAAAATACACATCAAGCCATTTCTGACAGCTATTCCAGAGGTGAGAACTTCTTCTATGTACTACCAAAATTTATGTTATGTCATTTTTGTCCGGCCGTTTCTGTGATACACTGAGATAATCACCACGACAGGAGGTTGAAAAAAATTAAGAAGACTTCATTTTTGACCACAGTAAGTGGCAAGAGTTTGTTATATGCAATACTGAAATATTTATCTGGCCATTCTGAGAAATTTTACTGTGGATAAAATCTGTAACATTAAACACTAAACTACAGCTCAAAGCATTTTTGATGGAATATATCACACATCAAAATACAAATCAAGCTTCTTCCCATTGTCCTACAGCCAGCATGTTGTTTGTTCCATTTATGGGAAATGAAAGATTATTTTGAGTTTTGGTAAAATTGTACAGATTTAAAGTTGTGGTCAATACAGACGTGGCCTTGTAAAAATTTGTTCTCTCAAACAAGTATTTAATGAAGTTAGGGCTCTAAATCTGGCACTGAAGTATTGACTGAGGAAAGAAGTGAAACATTATGATGAAGAGGTCGAGTTATTATGCTCTGGTTTTGATATGTCTGTCATTTATGAATTCTACAAAACTTAAGTTTTTGATGTCTTGAAGAGACTTAAAATTGCTCATAATGGGCACAACCAGTAAAAAGAATAAATGCTCATCTAAAGCTGTTGCTTGATGGTCAAGTTTTGGTTTGGCTTGGTTTTGGATTTACTGCTGCATCAGCACCATTGTTGCTATATTCTGTCAGGGATGATAGAACACATTCACGGATTAGTAAGGTATACAAAAAATTGTTTCTAAGAAAAAGAAAAAGCTACAAAAAACATAAATGTATAACAAAAAATGTTTAGAAAAGGAAAAGCTATATAAAAAAAAAATAAAAATAAATATGAACATTCAGTATGTCATATGGCTTGTTGCATGTTCAGTATTTTCTTAACATACGTTCTTGTTGATGATCTGAATTTTTTCATGCCTGTTTGGTCCAGGAAACTGAGGATGTTTGTGGCCTTGTTTGTTTTCTTTTTTAGATCTTTCAGAGAAAGACTTGGACTTCTCAGAAATTGTCACAGTCTAAAAGAAGTTTCTCGCCTAAACATAAGTAATATTTGATTGACATTGAAAACATTGCAAGAGGGTTGTTTATCTATCTTCCCTAAAAGTTGTTCAGAACCGGGAGATAGGATAGGCACTCAAAAAAAAAAAAAATCATAAAATTTTCTTGTGAAGACCTAAAGCCATATCATTAGTCTCAGCCATGAAGACAGAAGTTATGGCCTCAACATGTACTCCCCAGGACAGACAATGAGGTGATGGCTATGGCTTTATTATCTTTGGATCATCTGTGAACAGAAGCTTGTAATTACGATGGTCACAGATAACTAACAAGCATCTGTTCAATAACCTTTGGTGGGGGGGGGGGGGGGTGATCCACTCAATCCTCATGGCAAGACGAAAGACCAGTCCTGGTCTTCAGATCATCTCTTGTGGGATGTTTGAAAAAGGATTGAATCTCACCCCATTTTGTTCGACCCAGTCTCTGTTTCAATTTCAGTTTTTAAGGGGTTCTTATTCAGTTTTTAAGGGGTTCTTATTTGGATAAACCTAGATTTGTTAAACATTTTTTTTGTTTGTTTTGTTTTAATGTTAGTTTTTCTTGTTTTTCCAAATCCATGTGAATGTATCTCATGTAGCAGTAAAAATTGTTGTCTCATTTATGTCCTCTGTTTAAATCACAAATTGTATCCTTCACTTATTCATCTATCCGATAAATTGATGCATTGAGCAAGTCACAGTTTGATAATCCAGTTTTGAAATTTCAAACATCAGCATCTTTTTATTAGTTTTATCTTCAGATTAAATTTGGAACTAAACATTTCCAGGTACGAGTTCTGAACTTAGCGGACAAGGTGCTGATGGAAGATGATGTCATTGTGATGGGTTGTGATGGATTATGGGATATGCTAAGAAATGAACAGGTTGGCTCGACTGTTAGAAGTTCGCTCCACAAGTCACGGGAGAATGAAACTGAAGACAGGTATTTCTTAATTGTTTATTCTTTCACTTCCTGAGAACTGAAAGAGCATAATTTTTAGCTTTAAGGTATACATTGATTCAAAGACAATGGAATTGCTTTACAAATGTTTCTGATCTGTTCTAGATGATTAAGATTTGTTCTTTCTTGTTGTGTATTTCTTCGGTAAACTTATCAGTACTACAACCTGCTACGCAATTAAAATGAGTTGTGAAGAAAGTCCTGCGACTGATTTCAGAGCGCAGTTGAAAATAATTCATCCTGTAGGAAAAGTGGTCTCAGAGGCTGAAGACAAGTGAAAGTTTTTTGTTTTTTTTTACCAGGAGCATTGGAATTCTCTATTTTGCATTGAAACCAAAAAAAAAAAAGTTTTTGAAAAACGTTTTTCTTCTAGAATCACTTTTCTGATGTTCTGTTTTATATATGACTTTTATTAAGAAGATAGTAAGAAGAGATAATTGCTTGTCATACTTGTGTTTCTGACCTGTGCTACTTTGTTTATTTCCAACTTTTCAATGAAAACAGTAAATTGCCAGTCTTATTTATTCAGTTTCAATGGTCATTGGTGATAGATAGCAAGAAACTCATGGTACTGTCATCATATCAGAGATTTCCTCATTGTATCAGGTACTCAAAGGCTGCAGAAGATTTAGTCCATCTGGCAAGGGGAGACAATGCTGGCAAAGGATGGAGGATGATGGACGGCAGCGAGGGGTCTTTTGATGATATTACAGCTTTTGTCATCCCGCTTCAAAATTGTCGCAATACCAGCTCAAGAAAATCTCATAGAACATAAAAACTGGCTACTTCAGTCCCTGATATAAGTCTCTGCATAATCTCAGGCAGTGTAACATTGTAGAGACATATAGTATAGTGTGGTGATTTTCATATCCATGTGCCTTGAAGTGTTTCCTCTTTTGAAGTGATGCTGTGTTTTTTTTTTCCTCCGAGAATGATGGTGTATTTCAAAGACATATTATATTTGCAGTTCGACCCTGAATTTTATGGATTTTTTTCTAGGATTGTACCTCTGTTTGCCTATTTAAAGAAAAGTTTTGAAATGTATTGATAGAGATATAAATCCATATATTGTAATATTTAGGTTCTCTGTCTGGAAAACATGATACTGTCTTCCATAAAACTGAAATGAAAGAAATGATTGATTCCTCTCTTACCTTTTCTTGTTTACAAGTGCCAATGTATAATATTTTTGAAAATACTTTGTTGTCCCAATAAGGACTATTCTGGAAAAAAAAAAATGATTTTGATTTGATCATGTACAAATGGAATGAGAGAAATTATTAATTCACTGAATCATCTGTCAGCTTTGCCATATGGAAGATATCAGCTTGTATTGTTTTTGAAAACGTTATGTTATACGAGGAAATGCAGTTCTAGAATGTAACTACAGTATAACCTCGTCATACCGCCCCCCGCTGTACCGCCATTCTCGCATACCGCCTGCTTTTCGCCGAGGTACGG
>JBCAUA010097695.1:0-10332 GCA_038406235.1 Peronia verruculata
CGACTAACTGGATAAAATAACTTTTTTACGCACGAACAGAGAGAAAGAGGCGCGCCAATAGGCCCAGATAGACCCTATGTTCTAGCTGCACCAGTAGGTCCAAATAGCTGGCGCCATAAAACTATGACATTGCCATTCTGCACTACCGACTGCTGCAGATAGACAGGAATTGTCACTCAACAGTTAAGTACATATCAAGCAGTATAGTAACAGGATGGAGTTCCGCGCTCATGCAGTTTGACCATAGTGTAATAGCCAAATACTGGTTCTTTGTGAGCCAGCTCCTATGGTAGTTTGCAACACCTTGCATATCTGAAGAAATAAAAAATGATTCCAAGCAGGGACCAAAAATATTACACAATTTATTTAATTGATCGCATTTTTCCAATCATATCCTATGGAGAATCTGCCAATAACATATTTTAACCAGAACATATTATATATTTTCATAGTGTTTTCTTGCAAAGGAACAATGGATCTGTCTCACAGTCTTTTCTTTGTGGGTGGGAGGAGAAGGAGGGGGGGGGGGGGAGTTGGCAGATTTATTTGAAGTTGATAAGTTCAGTAATTTTTTCGTTCATGGAAGTAGTGGGAATGTTGTTGCTGAAGTTCCGTAGATGTTTGGAGAACAGAAAGCTGTTGATGCTGCCGTTTTTTCTGTTATTCAGTTATTGTTAGATTGATATTGTCCCATTGATTACTCTCTGTTGTAGAAGCAGTCTATGCGCAGACTCCAATACATCTGAATGGCAATCAGCGCTCAAGCCATTTTGATCTTGACAATGTGCTACAGCCTTTAGGGATTTCTGAGGCCATTTTCTCTGTATGGGCGGATTTTGCTGTGAATCATCCGGCATCAGACACTCATTCCCCCTGTCTGTTGTACGTCCTCTCAGCAGGTGCTAAAATTTGGCCTGGTTCTCTTCACCTTGATTGTCTGTGATGCCTATGTTGGCAGCTGTATTGTTCCTGCTTTTTCACCTGCCTTTCTCCTGAGCTTGCCTCAGGAGATCTTCCACACCCGACCTTTCAATAGTGTTTGTGTTAGCTGATCTATTCTGAAAGTCTTCATTCACATCGTTTGGTCATGGCGCGTTGAGGATTCAGTGTATGAATCTATGACAAGTACTTCGAATTGCGAAGGAGATGAAATTTGTCACCGACTTCTGATTTTTTAGCTCTGTCCTTATAACTATTGTCACGAATTATGACATACTTGAGAGGAAAGAGTCCTTTTCTTTACGCCCCCATCGTTTAGCCCCATTCTTCCACAAACTGTTCTAATTGACCCTTTGCTTGTTCATAGTGATTCATGTTATTGTTATTATTATTATTATTATGTCTTTTGGTTTTATTTAGTGTCTACTTAGTTTTATATCAGAAAAAATACTATATACTGGAGCTTACTGTGACAGCTCGTACGGTGTAAACATGAATATGATCATGCCATTCATCTGTCAGCCACCACCAATGCTATTACACAACGTTCTTCAAACTATCTTCAAATGCCTCTTTTCCCATCTGCTATTTCTATATTATGAACCTTTTTCTTGTGCCTATGATAAATACCGAGAACTTTTCATTCATTTCCAGTTTTATTATTTAGCTGGCATTTCTTTCAGGGCTAGCCCGTGAGAGTTCCAAATATCATTCAGTGAAGCTTAAAGTCTTAAAATTAACCACTGGAGCCCAAGTTTCAATCATAATATTTATTTTATTTATAATGAAGAAATCACTGGGTATGCCTAAAGGAGATACATCGTGGATATCAGATTACTGTATTTCGTCTTAGTTAGGGCCAAAACTGACAAGAAAAATACAAACATGTGAAGTGAGTTCTTGAGCAAATAAGTCTCTTGACATTTATGTGGTAAACACAATTCAGTTCCTGAGGTCCAAATCAGACCATTTCAAATCCACATGCATTGAATTATACGGGGACTGAGCATCATACAAAAAGTCCTCGACCTTTATATTTGCCTCTAATGGACTCAATCGGAATGTTCAAGCAGCGAGAGGATTGATTGGCTATGTGTAAGCTGAAATGGCATTTTGACACAAAACAAGTCATCTTTTCAAGCAGAATATATCGAAAGTTCATCAATCTATCCTCTTACTCTGACGCTGCTTTAACACTGTCCGATTTCACAACAACGATCCATCCTATATGAAATGTTCACATTATCAGGTGTTCCACACCAATATTATACATTTAAAACAAAACCCATAAAACGCTGATAGACTCGAAAATTGATGAATGTATCCATCTGAAAGCTGGCGCAAAAAATGTTTCATAAAGATCTGTGTTTCTAGTCATGTAAACCAAAAAAAAAAAAAAAACTTGTTTTGTTTGGTGTCATTCTAAAGAAGCGACAGTAATTGAATGGTACTTTCGCGAGGGTGTTTGAACTGTACCTTCGATAGAATGATGCATTGCGTGATTGTTCTTCCCTTTCCGCTTGCAGGGCATCCCAAACATCAGACGCGTGTTTTTTGAGTTCAAGCATCCGAAATACCAACATTGAGGAGCGCACACTTGCCATACTACACTTTGAATCATACAGCAGTACCGGTTTGACATGTATTTAAAAAAAAAATCTCCCACCAAAGCCTGGGTTCTCTACTTTTTGTAAAGACAGGAGCAAGGTGCTTCATCACTGGACAACTCACAAAAAGAAAGGAAGGCAGAGTTGACCACTACTGCGTCAGCACACAGAGATTCCAAAAAACGAGTCGATTCTGCCAGTCTTCCTTACACTGGCTATGAATATTTCAAACTAGGAAAGATCACGGTTTATCAATTCAGAACGCTAGTTGTCGATGTTTTTCCTTTTCTCTTTCGCTCAGTATTGCTCCTTTGGAATCCAGCCATTATTTTCGAAGTGTACATCCATGTTTGTCTAGTCAAAATTACCAGTTAAATGACAGCAAATTTACAATAACGTATAGTTGGATTTATTTGGTTTTTTTTTTTTTGTTGATAACAAAACTGATAACTTTCGTTGATAACAGTTGTTGTTCAACTGGATATGTTCTAGTAGAGATAATGGTTTTAACACCAAGTTGCAGTGAACACATTCATTAGTTTCAGTTGTATTCTCTTGGCGTTTTGAATTCCAGAAAGTTAAAATTCAACACAAGTTACACAAAACAATATAATATAGTAAGAGGAGCAAAAATCAAATGCTGCCGGTAACTGGCATTAATTCTATGACAAATATATTGAGAAATGGATGATTGAAAACGTTGGTGAGTAACAAAAGAGAAACAGCTAGATAGGGAGAAACTCAATCAAAAGAGCTCATCTGCAGTCGTATCTATCATAATTAAGCATTGAATATCTCAGTTAAATCTTTTGACTCTATAAACAACTGCCGTAGATCTCCGTCCAGGGGCAAAAACGGTCATAATAATGACTGCAGCCGCCAGGTTTAAAGGGGCTGAGGGTTAGGCTTAATAAAAAAAAAAAAAAAAGAAACACAGTTTTGTATATCATTCAGGAGCTTGATATTCTTAGGGTTAAGAAATCTGGCCCCATTTGTCTATCAAAATCCGGAGTCCTCAGGCAAGAGCCTCCTCTCCCTGCCCTCTGTCGAGATTTTCCTACTCCTGTCCTGCATGAATCTATCACTTCTACTCATTCAGAGCTCTCTATAATAAACAGGGATGAGCAATTATTATGCACAGTGAGCTAGCGTGCAAATTATATGCATGTGGGAAATCCACAGACCTGTTTTCTTTTTTTTTTTTTATTGGACGAAATCTTTGTCAAAAATGTGGACATAGTTGAGTTGTGTGCACCAGAGAGAGAGAGAGAGAGGGGGGAGGGAGAGAGAGAGAGAGAGAGGGGAGGGAGAGAGAGAGAGAGAGGGAGGGAGACAGAGAGGAGAAAGAGATAGGCAGATAGACAGATATATGAACAGGCAAAAACAAAATTGAGAGGGAGAGAGAGAGAGAGAGAGAGAAAGAGAAAGAAAGACAGAGTAAGAGAAAAAAATGATAGCTGGGAATGGAGGGAGAGTCACGGGAGAAACGAGAGAGGTGCACCGGGAAACAAACACAGTGTGAAGGATGTATTTGTATTGATAGTTCACCATAGAATATAAACGCAATTGAGACACACATACACACAAGGAGGACAAAACAACAGGAAATCAGAGAAAAACTTGAGCCATTTAGAGCCCAAACACAGAGTGGAGGACGGGGGAATAACTGAGGAAAGGATGAAGAGGCTTAGGAAGGTGCCAAAGAGGAGAGCAAAATGACCAGGAAGTGAAGACGTGAAGAAGAGCACTCGTAATGCACATTCACTTTGGTTTTGTTTGGTATTTTTAAACGTGATAATTCTAGTTTGTAATCCCACCCTGAGTCATCATTTTGCCAGCCTCTCGCGGTGCTGTTCCAGGAACATTGATCACCACTGTCGACAACTACCATTTAACAGGGGATAAAGCTGAGAGATTACCACCCTTTCTCTCTCTCTTTCTCTCCCTCTCTCTTTCTCTATTTCTTTTTCTTCCCCACTGTTTGAATCACAAGTTTATGTCGCTCGTTTGTTTGATTTTGTTTGGTTTGGTTTTCAGTCTCTTGCTTCCCCCTCCCCCTTTTTCTGTTGGCCACAATGGCTATTACACTGTCCATTTAACCACAAGTAATGATAATATTCTTCTAGCTTGTGTAAGACAGTACTTCTTTCTTTCTTTCTTTCTTTCTTTCTTTCTTTCTTTCTTCTGTTTGTCTGTTCGTCTGTCTTCCTGCCTGTCTGTAAGCATGTATGGTCTGCTTCACCGTATGTCTTTCTTTCTTCTTTCTTCTTTCATTCTGTCTTTCTGTATCTCTTTCTTTCTTTCAAAATTGCCTCCTTACTTTCTCCTTCTCTTGTTTCTTTTTCTGTTTCTTCCTTTTGTCCTTCTTTTTCCTTTCTTTGTTAGTCTCCTTTTTTCATTCCTTCCCTCTTTTATTCTTTCTTTTTTCATTCCATCTTCCATTCTTTCCACCTCTCTTCCACCCTTTCTTTTATCTAACCTCTACTTTTTCCCTCGTTTTCTTTCCTTTTCTATTTTTGCGGTCAGTGTCATATGCATTGTCAATCTTTCTTGCCTAACGCTGGCCATTTGATATAAGCTTACACTGACAGCATGCTTCCCCCCTCTCTCTCCCTACCCCTTCTTGTCTCCAAGAATGACTTTTCCTGTAAATTCATCACGAGCACAAATCAAACATTAAGTATCGGAAGGCCGAAATTAATGCTGGAAGATTTAGTCACAATTTTTTGGTTTGTTTGTTTAAGAATTTATTACACAGGATTGAAACTGATAACCAAGAAAAAAAAATTCTTCTCAAAGTACTTTACAAATCAGCAACAACAACAACAACAACATAATAGCAACAACAACAACAACAACAACGCTATTAATATGAGAGGCTAGAACAATTTACAATAAAAGCAGGGTGGCTCTTAGATTATCTATGTATGAATGGAATGTTGGCAAATATCAGAAATGTCTCTTTCTCAGGTCCCTATTTCGAGTTCTATAACCATGCGTCAAACAAAAATTGCGTTGGTGTCCCTAACCTTGACCTGAGCCGTGTGACTAGCTGTTCTGTGTTCGCGGCTCTTGAGACAGGATAAACGTGGTAAGACAGAACCTCTCTGGCACAAGTTCTGTTGTTCTGGAGTCTAATAGGGGCCTTAGTGCAATCACTTGCATCCCCCTCTCTTGTACATCATCTGTTGTGAGTCCCATGTGTCCCTCCCACATCATGTGGGAAGTCTAACAGTGACCTTAATGCAATTTCTATTATTATTTTTCCTTCTACAGCACGAGGAGTTGAACAGTGGCTTCAGTGTTATATCGTAAACCGCTCTCGCTTGCATATCGTCGTTCCTTGCACATCGCCCTCCATCTGAGATTCAAATGAGATGTGTGGTCATGCTTCCCTCTGTCGCCAATTCTCTCAGAACACTAGTAAAGATTGTTGCTTGGGCTTGAAATGTCGGCAATAAATCCAGTTCTCTTGTTACTGAGCTTTCGATATTGTGTTTGTTAACGGTTTATCCTCATCTATGCATGTTTTAATAACAGACTGTGGATTTAGATTAATGACAGAGAAAATGAAAGAGAAAATCACATATAGACAGACAGACAGAGAGACACGCATACAGACACATATAGATAATGGATGGATGGATCCGTAGATATTAATGATTTCCTAACCATCCATGTTAGAAAAAAAAAAAAGAAGATGAATTGGTTGCTTAGGTAGCTTATAGCTGTGAACGAACCATCAGTTACCTAAAATTTAGAAACAGCTTATTTAGAGTCCTCGTACACTTGGGCAAATCTTCCACCATCTTAAAGCATCACTTTGGGATTTGAATGTGGATGCCTTGCAGCAAGATGGCATAATCAGTCGTCTAGACTGCATAATGATCGTAATAAGTGATCTTCTCGAGCAGAGGAGATTTCAGTACCTCGGAGGACAATTGTTCTTTATAGAGAATGTCCAATGTCCACTGGTTGAGGGGACAGCCTCGCTGGTCTTTAATAATTGATGGCCAGGAATTCTTAGTGATGGGTAGGTCAAATAGAACTGGTTGTCGGGCAGGAATCCGGATGTTATATGACAGTGATCGCTTAGGTCAATGACCTTCTAAACAGCTACAATGATTTTTTTTTCTTCCTCAGAGTCACGTCACTAACGCGATGTCTTATCTGAATCATCACTATAAGCCTCTCATTGTGGTCCTTTAAGGGAGCGTAAAATATGAGCTGAAACGGCGTTGCGCCAATTGCAAGAAGGTTTAAAACGGCATTGCGCCAATTGCAAGAAGGTATAAAACGGCATTGCAAGGAACATCACCGTCCTTTTTGGAACAAAAAGTGAGGAGGCGATAATGTGTCTCTTCAGAAATAGCCATACATTTTGTCAGATAGAGTATTCAGCAATAGCCTTTGTCCACATAATGAAGGTGTTCTATTCCTATGTGTTACAGTCATTGTTTTTGAGTTCCTTGTTTGTTTCGTTCTTCGCTTTCTTTCTCTTTCTTTGTATTCGTTTCTTTTTCTTCTTTTCCTCTTTCTTTCTTTCACTTTTTCTTTTGCTATCTTGCTTCTTTCGTGCTCTCTTTCTTTCTTTGTTTCTTTGTTTCTTTCTTTCTTTCTTTCTCCCTTCTCTTTTTCTCTCTTTTGTTAGGAATAAAGGCAATCAAGAAGAGGTAGAGGACTGGAGGGTCATGCGTCACGTCGGGTGTTCGCGTCACCTATGTCCGAATCATGTCCAGATTGTATCAATCTGCACCAAAATTGACCTATTTCAATAGCTCTATGGTCAGAGGAAATAAGTCAGTTTTGTTGCAAATTGCTACAGTCTACAGCTTTTCATTAAATAATTTGCAAGATGTAGAAAAGGATACAAACGACAACAATATATTACTTTCTCACAAAGACTGGCTACAGGATTTCGAAACACATGCAGTGATTCTTATCACCCGGAATACCAACAGTGTCAGTAATCCACATGGCAAAATATTACAAATGACATACATACAAGTGCAGAAATTTAATAGTGTGATGGTTATCTCTCTAATAATCGAATTACTTCTATACTTTACACCTGTAGCAAAACACATGAAAGGTTTGTGGACTCGAAAAGTACTGAACGCATCCATATGAAATTTGGCACAGAACAGTGTTTGCATAAAGATTTGTGTTTTCACTGACGTAAAGCCGAAAAAAGCTTACAATGTTTGATGATATCCTCAAAGGCGACAATAATTGAATGTTAAATTCTCGAGAGTGTTTGATTCCAATTTACCTTCAATAGAATGACGTGGTCAAAACACCAAACACGTTTTCTTTGAGTAACCTTCAGTTTAATCATCCAAAATACCAACATCGAGGTGCACACGCCTGGCATACATAATGAGTCGAAGATAGTATCGGTTTGATCCATGTTTAAAAAAATCTTCCACGAAGACAGTGGGCTCTCTTCGAGTTTAAAACGCAATCAAAGTATTGCACCTATCTATCTTATTCCACCCCCATGTCTGTCCATAGCAGAAGCTGCACACAAATGTCACCTGATTTGACAATTTTCTCTTATTTCTGATGAATTTTAAAACTTTCTGTAGCCCTCCTATGGTAGACATACCTGACGTTGGTAATTTTGGGGTAGAAGCCTTCCACCTCTTTTCCTTTCAGAACCATCTTCACAGCACCACGGGATCCCGGCCAAAGCACGTACTTCGGCCCTGCCACAACCACTCACACATAAGAATAAAACTGCAAATGGACGACACAATTAAACATCAATATACACGAGACTACTGTTACCAGGTAGTCAAAATAGTGCCTTTGATCTATAGTTACCCTATGGTCTTAATAACGAAGGCTCCCTAGTGTTCCAGGGTACTTCATTAAATAAATGTCATATCCCACCCAAACTCTTACCTTAATAGTAACCCATAACAAACCCATAATCCTAATTCTTACTCTAATAACGACTTTCTAAAACCATCTATCGTAGTGTGGAACTCCCTTCTGGAGTAAAAGATCTGGCTTTAGAAAACACAAAGTCTAAGCCAATGTCTCCAATCAAATTAAGCGATGCAATTTTATTGGGTGTATAGAAAAACTTAGAGGCAGTAAGTCACTGTATCTTAGCATACACAGATCAGCCCAGAGTCCCTATGGTCGTGGTGTCACCGGCAAGTGCCGATCACACCTCTCCTTTAAAACAGCACCGTTTTCTGTTGCTCTCAATCTTGTTTTAGAGAGCTGTTGCCATCAGATGTATTTTGTTTGCCCAAAATACAGAGAAATCATTTGTATGGGATCGTTTGAATTATATGAAAATTGGTCTCCTTTAAAAGCTTATACTCTGTCATTATTTTCTCACAGAAAACACCCAAAATGTTCCATTCCTTTGACGTCTTTCACAAAAGTGTACCAGATATGTCACAGTAGGGTAAAATAAAGATGGTGAATACTCACTATTTCCTATCAAATAAAAAAGCAAACAAATTAACTTGGATAAAAATGTACTCTGCGTGTACGTGAATGCGCTTATAACAAATTATACCAACACCCAAGATCTCAACACTGATTGATCGTGTAAGCTTTTAGGATGGCTGAATGATGGGTCTGTTTGCTTAAAAAGTTTATATACACCGTAAAACCATAATAGAATAACTTCGTTTTTTTTTTTTTTTGGAATGTTTGAATAAGCATTAAGTGAAAGTGAACTTCCTTGGGTTTTCTTCATCTTCTCCTTCTTTTTTAAATTTTTTTTTTTTTATTCAACTTTCAACACTTATTGTTAATCCAGTCTGGATTCCTGACATCAATTAACAAACGGTGTAGATCGAACTTTTTCCACAGGAAAATTTACTTCCCCCACAAATTTAAAGCTTTATCTGCCCTCAGCAGTCCTAGTATAGGCAAATCAGCACTGAGCTTTCTTTCACCAAGCGTTTCTAAGACTGTGTGTGTCCCATAAAATTTGCCAATCAGCTCAGGGCTATCTGCCCGAACTTCTCTTTCTTTCTCTACTCCTGTTTCAAAGCCCGGTGTCCTGTTTTCCGTTCCCTTGGTTCCCTCCCCTCATCCTTTGCCTTTGCCACTGAGAAGGGGGAAAAATCTGCTCTCTTTCTTCCTTTCTTTTTTTTCTAAATTCATTTTTTCCCCCTGTTAATGTTTGAATCGATTGGATTCGAACGTTCCTCAAGGGGGGAAGTCGATAAAAGTTTGAGATTGTCTTAAATTATAGGGGAGCACCGTCTTGATGACGTCATTCCTCCATTCCACACTCTCTTCGTTCTAGTGTACATCGTAATTTTTTCTTCTTTTTCTTTAGGGAGTTGTTGTCTTTTATTTGTGGAGCTGTGCGTTTGTTTATCATATTGGGCCCGGTGTAGTTGTTTCTGAGACAGTGCTGATAACATTTTAAAAATCTGTCATGTTGCAAAAATAACACACATATACTTTTCTTAATTGCAAATGATTCGCTCAGCTGCTATTGATTTTGTTGATTTGTTTGCAAATGTAATCGAGATGGTGCTATAAAATATGGTCTGTAACAGTTTAGAGAGATAGACAGACAGATAGGCAAACAGATAGACAAACAAAGAGACAGACATCTACACAGACAAAGGCGTAGGCGTATGACGGACAGACAGACAGGCAGACAGATAAATAGATGGAAAGATAGATAAAAATAGAAATATAGCTAGATAGATAGCTAGCTAGGTAACGAGATAGATAGATAGATAGATAGATAGATAGATAGATAGATAGATAGATAGATAGATAGATAGACAGACAGACAGAC
>JBCAUA010097706.1:0-10332 GCA_038406235.1 Peronia verruculata
CTATCTATCTATCTATCTATCTATCTATCTATCTATCTATCTATCTATCTATCTATCTATCTATTTATTTATTTATTGATATATGTGTGTGTTTGTGTGTTAAGGCCTGTATGTTATTAAATGAATTTACTTGTCACATCTTATTTTTAGTGTTTTGGATCGAATCGTAAATGGCTTAATTTCTTACTTATTGTACGTACATGCATCTCTTCAATATGAAAATAGATGGTGTAGTGAACTTACCTGATTAAATAATAATAATAATAATAATAATAATACGAGTGCAATATTATGAAATAACTATGCACTGAGAGCTCGAAATCAGATACCAGTAATATGAAATCCGTAGAATGTATACAAATTTAGCTTTTGAAAGATTCTATGATTTAAAAAAAAAATGATAAGAATATGGCTTTTGAATCAAAAAGGAGAAGAACATTCATAAAAATAACAATAATAAGAAAAAATCCTATAACAACAACGACGACGACATCAACAACGACTACAATTACATACATTGTGCAAATTTGTTCTCCTTTTCATTTTATTTCAATATTGATCGATGAGGTTAAAAAAAAAAAAAAAGGGAAAAAAATGACAATACCTGTGTGCAATCACTAAGGGCCCAATTTGATCAAGTTGGGTCCTTGAAGACGAGGGTGTAAATGAGCAGTGAGTATGTAATTATCTGAGTGAAATGATAATTGTCGTACTTAACAACAGCTTCTATATTATAATGGCCTGGGCACTTCAACATCTAAATTTGCCTGAAAGAATGCGGGAAACATAATTGAACGAACACTTAAGGTACACAAACCATGAAAAACAATGAAATGACGGGTAATTGAAATCAACATTAAAATCCTTACAACGAATTGTCTGGCGTTGACTCGTTCATCTAGAAATTTTTGAAACTACAATAAAGATACAGAGTGTTGATTAATTTACTCTTGTTCTTCTACTTGTTGATTTTTTTTTTTTTTTGTTGTAGTTGCTGTTTTTTGTCTTTCTCTTTCTTGAGTTTTCCGGCTGCCTAGAACTAAATTCAAAATTTAATTTGAGTCCTCTACAGTCCAGCAAATATCTCGAAGACTGGTGTCATTTTAAGGGTCTTCGATCACGGTTATTCATGGCGGATGGCCTTTTTACGACTTCAAGTTAGAATTAAATGACGAGTAATGTTGTGGAATTAATTATTTAATATCCACATTTGTTGGAAATAAATATCATGTAACACCATGGTCAAGATCTAACATACTGTCTTACATTTGCAGTACCTGGCCCAAATCGTTTTTGGTTAATTGTCTTATCTCTACCTCGTCAAGATGCTGATATTTGTCGACTCTCAAAATCATTGCAATCGTAACGGTTCTTCTTATTTATTTGACTTATTTTGGAACTACCTAAAGCAAAGCTGTGGCAGTCAGATCTGAAAAAGTCAAATGACTTTTCAGAATTCCAGCGATTATAATGGTCATGTCAATGAAAGAATTTGGTTTATGGCTTACTCTTAGGTCAGCAGATAGACGACTTGGGTGGTCCCCGACAAATAAGACTTTGGCTGGTCGAGATTGAGCTCTTCAAATAATAGCGTAAATGTAGGCACAGCGGAAAATTGACAATGCCTTTGGGGTGAAAAAGCTTTTAGTTTTGTTTGACTAACAATGGAAATGAGGATAATTTACTGAATCATAAGTGCCCGGTATCAGAGTCAATATGACAGAAATTTTCTGGGATCTGTAGAGGAACTGTATGATAAATCCTCAAGTTCTGCCTCACATTACACAGTACTGAAAGAAAGAGTCGAAACGCGGATTCTGAGAGGAAGAAGAAAAGGATCAGGGGGAGAACCAGAAGGAGAATTACGGTTATGGTGTTTGTTAGCCTCGTAACCTCCAGGTGGGAGCAGGCTTGGTAATCTCGCAGATAGTGGGGGAGGATGGGGACAAAAAGCAGAAACACATAACCATGTGAAGAATTAGAAGAACATCTAGGACAAGAGCACTAGAAAAAGAAAAAGAAGAGAAAGAAGGAAAGATCATTCATAGATTTGGTAAAGCATATTACAAGATCCTTAGTTTTAGAAGATATGCATGTTTCATTTCCATGATTTTTTCCACTGAAAGACTGATAAAACAACATAGCAAAACTTGTCTTCACCGCCTCCTACTATCAGTGCTGATTCACTCTCGCATTTAACAACAACATAGAGGTGATAATTAAATTGTCATTTTTCTGCTCCACATTCACAAAAGTTTAAGAATGACGATGCGAGTTCTTTGTGATTAAAATGCTATAGCTGTCGACCTCCCACTGACAGCACGGGGAACTCTGTCGATTTCTTCTGTCTTCACTGAATATTTGCATTGCTCTGACGAGTGACAGTTTTTTATTTGCATAATCTAACGATATAGTAGTATACCCATACGCTCGTTTGTTTAAAGTGTAAAATTTCCCCCATCTCCTGGACCTATTTCTTGGGGATGGAACTTAATTATTTGCTTTTTTTTTTCATTTTGACACTTGAAGAGAAAATTCAGTTTATGTATGGCTTTGTCACATTAGTCATAGCAGAGAATAACATTTACTCTTCTTTATTTGCATCTTGTGTTTTGTGAGCATCGTACATCTTCCTACGATATCTAAAATTTCTATAATTTTGAAAATAATAATTGATTACTATTATCCTTATTTTGGCCTATCTTCTGGCTTAAACCACCAACCCCGTTTGGAATGAGTTATGTTTGACCAAATTTTCGATGACTAATTATCATTAAATTGTCGGAAACAGTGGGCCTTAGGTTTAGTGGACTAATGACGGTAATTTTTTCAAATTTCACCATCTTACGATTGAGTCGAGAGAATGGCACATTCATCAGTGTCACCACGTGAAGAACGAGACGGTATACTGGTCTCGTGTTCAGTTGTGCAACAATGACTGTTCACTTGTAGGTGATACAATTTGTCTTGCCTTTAAAAGGGCCCTTTTACCTAATAAATGACGGATCACGGCCCACTGGCTGAGACGATAGGCGTCTACTTCTCGATTATGATGTGAAGATTCAAATTGCAAGCGGTGGGGTGGAGGGTGGGAAAGATTAGAAGCTTTTTCATATATTTTTTCAGATATTACATATGCTTTTTCAGTGACTCCATGGTCTGCTGTTATGTTCTTTTTCAGTGACTCAATAATTTCTTGGCTTCTTGGGTGGAGAAACGAGACGTCTTGCTAACTCGGATGACGGCGAATATATTTAGTTGTGTGTGTGTGTGTGTGTGTGTGTGTGTGTGTGTGTGTGTGTGTTTGTATACCCATTGCCTGTTGAAGAAGACAGTTGAAAATCGGATGATGAGCAGGCTGTCCGGAGAAAATTTCCAAATTCCAAATTTTTATCCAAAATTTCTTCCCCCTAAACTGGGCATATCCTTACAGCGGAGATAACTCCCGTTCTTCACTGAAAGACTGCATGCAGAAAGAAACCGAGATGTCTCAACTACTGTCTATTATACTGGGAATGGTCCAATCATTGCGGACTCTGGCACTGGGTTGTCGAAATTATTCCTGAACCCAATATTTTCAGTACGATTATATGGTGCTTTGAGATAGTGATGCTACGTTTCGTTGGTCACCAAACTAAAATTAGCTTTACTCTTAATAAGCAGGGCCACATACTCATTGAATTATATGACATTTGTATTATAAAATAGCACCACTTTCAAAAAGAGAAAGTGTGGGCGCATTTTCAGTTGCTATGCACTTGTTCATTTCCCGTGATGTTGGATGCTGAAGCACAAGAGATGTTATTCTGACCACCTTGTCCACCTCTGAGCGGGTCCTTGATTCATTCCAATGAGAAAAGAAAAATGTGCCAATCTTTTTCCAAAAGTCAAGTTTTGTGCAAAAGTGAAATGAAAATTACACAATAGAAGAACAAAGTCATCAAATGCATAAATATCATCGTCTAAACAGGCTAAGGTAATCTCACGCGTTCATATTTTTATCTTGATTCTGCTGAGATTAAAAAAAAAAAAGTGTTTGCTATCTTGGAGCCATTAAATAAATGTTATTGGAGAAATATTATAGCTAAAGTATGAGTTCGGCTTTGTGGCTGAGCAAGGTTGGGCAGAAAAAGGTTGCAGATGTACTTGAACAAAATAGCAGCACACTCTAAATTTCACTCGATGTTAATTGAATCGATTAATTCGTAATAAATTCATCGATTGTGATCCAAAAGAAATGCGAGTTCTTTTTCTTTGCCTGGAGCTGAGCCCAGTAATCGGCAATTAGATTCTAATTTAATGACATTAAGAACGATTGATTTTGATTGAATTAAACACGTAATTTTCGTAGCCGCCTACTTGGGTTTCAGTATTTTAATAATCTATAAATGCAATCAAGACCACAGCTATTACATTACGATTTTCCTCCTAGTCCCAACATAAAATAGTTTTTAAAAAAAATGTCAAAAAGCTACTTGTCATTTCCACAGTTAACTTCAAGGCCAGTAGTGGTCGCCGCCCAATATTTAATTGAACATCTCAATGGGAGAAATTTTGTTAGGGTTAGTACAACTACTGATATTAATTAGAAAACAGTAACATTGACTTAGTTCTATTCCAGGGAGAAAAAGAAAGGGAGAAAGAGGGGGAGAGAGAGAAAGAGAGAGAGAGGAGAGACAAAGAAATAGAAGGGAAAAGAGAGAGTGAGAGAGAGAGAAAGAGATGGGAAGAGAGGGCTTTTTGTGCTTTCCGAAATGCAGTGCATCATTTGTATTCACTGAGAAACACATGTGCAGGAGCACACACACAAACACAGACATACACACACTAAGAAACAAGACACAAGAGGGGTTTCGTTCTTCAGGAAACAATCAGCTGATTAATCCTAAATATAGATTAACTTGTTTCAAAAGGAGCTTCAAACAGGCTTTTTATAATTTGTTGTTGTTGTTGTTGTTGTTTTTATTTACTCAAAAAGTGTACAATGTACGGCCAACTCTAACATGCCACATAGATTGCTCATACTTCATATATTTTTCCTTTAGCAAATGAGGCTAAAAAGAGCACATACTGTCCATAAATCCGCACAACTTGTACCCCGTTTGGATTATGCACACACACTGTTGGCTGTTCCTGTTCCAATACTTTGACATCCCTTTTTCATATCCTTGCACCATAGGTCGAAACTGATGGATCTGCCCTACAATGAAGAGTTCAACTCATCCAGAGTCCTCCTCGTTACCAGCTAGTAAAACATGTGTATTAATTGTTGTCACATTGGTTTTTGATAATCTCCCACACGTCCCTGTTTTCATCATGGGTCCATAGGGACTTCCCGAAGTCATAACCCAAATTGACAACGTGCGCCGTCCCTATAACCAATGTTCTCACCACCGTCCAAATCTCTTTGTCCTCTGCACATTTTAATGTCCTCTGCCAAAAAAAGGGAGAATAGACGAGGAGGGGTGGGCTGATATTCCCCCACCATTCCCTCCGATCTGACAATACAATCGTGTGGACGCCGTTCTGGTATATTTAGAGCCCATTCTTGCTTGCTTTCTTGCTTGTGTCGTCGCTTTTTTTCCCGGTTCAGCTTTTTCATTCCTCCGCTCGCACACAAGTCACGTGATTTCCCCACTGTGTCCAGTCCTCCCCCCGGCAATTCTCTCCGCAGCGCTCGGACGTGACGTCAAATATTTCAGCGAGAATGCCGAGTAATTGATACGTAATCTCAGGAGACCGAGCTCTCCCCGATGCCCATTCTGTTTAGTGATGTTCTTGTCCCAGCAAATGTAATTTCTGTAAATGCGATGTCCTAACTAGTCAAATCACACTATGGCATGTATATTTCCGCCCGGGGAACTCGAGGGAATCCTCGTGGACATATTGACATTAAAGAGACAAAATCTATACATATATTCAGTGCCACTAGTGGTTCCTCACCATCCCACATCCCCTTTTCTAAGATAACGTTATTGAATATCATTTCAAATGGAGCTGTCCTGTCATCCTGTTCTGTGGAGGACATAGAGAGAAAGATGATACCATCAACAATGACATCTGAAAGAGAACCAAGTTATGTCGATATCAGTAACATCAGTGATACTGCACCAATAACACTAATAACACTTACAATGTAATAGATGTCGTTCATCAACTTAACAACCACACAATATTACAACGAATAACAGCAGCAGCAACACAAAGCGAACTTGTCATATTGTGGTGTATGTAGGTTAGTATGACATCAGTCATATGAACAAATGAAAAAAAAAAAATGCAGTTTGATACAGTGATGTTGTGAAATATGATATATAATTTATTACATGGCAATATATTTCTACATCTATAAACAATTTGGGCGTCTCATTTTGAGGTAGGAAAAAAAAAAAAAAGTTTGATGTGAAGAGCAGACATTTTGAGTAGATATGATAACATATTGGGATTCAAAGAATACAGTTTTGCTTTGCCTTATATTATTTTTTCATGTCACAGTTTGTGTCTTCACCTGTTATTACTGATGTTGTTGTTTCAGATCTGCTTCGCCAATTTTAAGTGAAAACCGAATAAGAGCAAAAGAACAAGTGGCATTCAAATTAACCTAAAAGGTACAAAAACTGCAAAAACTCTATGTATGTGGAAGTTAATTATAGAAACAATTGCATTTATAAATGAATCACTGATAACCGCATGTTGTAATCTCTTTCAAGCAATTATATGTATGCATTTAGCAATTATATGCTTTCTCTGCAAAGAATATAGAATATGACTGTGTGTACCATCTGTGAATTCAAAATAATGCGAAATCAAAAATGGACAACAGGGTTGCCAGTTTAATGAGTGAAAATGACCCTTTCTTCTTCCCCCTCCACCCCCCCCCCCCTCCCCAAAGAATCTAACAAGATTGCTTTACTTGTCAGGATTGTCTGATCACCACTGTAAAAGTAAATTAAAGGCAAGGTCACCTTTTTGTCCACTTTATTTGATGAAATCCTGATAAATGAGTTAAATACGTTTTTCATTTCTTGGAGACAGCTGATCGTGTCACGTCCATAACTGGTGGTTTGAGTCTACAGAGAGTTTAGATCAATGGCATACTGAGATAGTTGTTTTAATAACTGATCACATAGCTGTACATTACTGTCGAATTCTATGAGAAGAAACTAGAGATTATAGATATATACATGTATATGTAGGTGAAAGCTCTTTGTCTCTGTCCTTTCTTTCCACCCAGTGCGGCAGTGTAACATTCAGCAAGTTGCTTATTCAAAAAAAAAAAAACACACACACACACACAAACACACACAATCTATGAGCATCAGAAAGAGCAGCAAAAACAATATGATTACGGCTATTCATACAGGCATACACACGCAAACCCTCAAAACAGGAAAAAAGAGCAATAGAATATAACAATAATAATAATAAAAATATATCAGAGGGTGTAAATAATGTTACTATAAATTATCCATCCTGGTCTCGTTCCTGCTGAATGATTATTCTAGTAGCAGATCATTTTTTGCTGTGGTACCCCAGGAGTGCTTAAAGAGAGATCTGTATAAAACTTGATTCTAATTTTCTTTTGCATGTTGGGGGCGAGCATAATATCAACCAGATATGAACAGGACGGGGGAGGTGTTTGATGATAATGTTGAATTGCATGACATTTTTGCTCAAAGCGAAATATATGAATGACAGAGAGTATAAACACATTAGGGACGTCAGTTCTCCCTTTAATTATTGAACTGATGTGACATTTATCTCACAATTCAATGATGAGAACATTTAAAACAAAGCCGGACCCACGAGACAATGAGCAGGGATGATGTTGGTATCTGGAGGAAATACCACAGCCATCTATTATTCACGGGCTGACCTTTACTTTCGGAGCTGTAGGCGCGGCCAGTTTGACAAAATAGGAGTGACCAACGTGACAAGGAAGACATCGATCAGGGGAGGGAAGAGAGAAGGGGTGGGGGGAGGAAAGAGAGTGAGAGAGGAGGAAAGGAAAAGATGGTAAAGAGAGAGGGAAGAGGCTGACGGAGGGAAGAAAAGAAGAGATAGAGAGAGGAAAGAAAGAAAATAAAGAAAGAGTTGGGAAGGAGGAAAGAGAGGGTGAAATGGAAGAAGAAAGGAGGAAGAGTGAAAGAGAAGAGAGAGAGAGAGAGTGAGAGAGGGGAAAGAGAGAGAGACAATATATGAACGTTAAATCACCGTCCGACGGTTGGGTGGCAAATGAATTTTCTGAAGATACAAGAAATGAAGAAAAATAAAAGAAACCCCAACAAATCCAAAACAAGGATGGGTGATGGGAAAGGAAATGACCAGTGATCCGTGCCAATGTTTCAGATTGATACTTGCGCTTTTCAGTGACAGATTTGAGAGTAGTTGCTATTGTTTGTTATTTGATTTCTTACTCGAATCCAAACTATCTTTAAGTTTCTTCCTTTCATACGAGGTCCTCACTCAGGAGATAGCTGTTTGTTTTTCTTAAGCCTTTCAATCCTAAGAAAGTAGGATTACCTCGGCTTTTAGAAGTTTTCAAGTTTTTGCTGAGAATTTTTTTTTTTTTGTGGATAGAAATTTGGAATTTGGAAATTTTGCCTGGACAGCAGCACTCAGGCCTACTCTTCCATCGATTTTCAACTGCCAAGGGTTCTTTATAACGTGCGTAAACGTACACACGGGACCTCCGAAATATATTCGCCCTTATCTGAGAAGGCTAGACGTTGGGAGGAAGGCTAGACGTTGGGCTATCCACAGGAAGACAGGAGACTGTTGAGTCACTGAAAAAAATGCTGGTTTTCGATCTTCATGTCCTGTCATCCCCCGATGCAAAATCTGCGAGACGATCCCGGTCTGTTTTCTCCATGAGCAGACACCATATGCATTGAGCCACTGCGTCCTCCTCTAGATCTAGATCTAAATCTACTTAGCCTATATATCTAGATCCAGATCCAGATCTAGTCTATCTCTTGCTATCTAAGTCAGCTGTTGGGCAGGCTTATATAGTTCTAGACTAGATCTAGAGATCTGGATCTAGTTCTAGACTAGATCTAGATTAAATCAGCTAGCAGCTTATTTGTGCTTGCACCGCAGCATTCCGTGGCACTTGCAAGCTTTTTTTGCCTCACTGCTTGCCAAGCACACCTGCTGAGGTAGATCTAGACCAATTTTCTTTTACTTTAGCAAGCAAAAATGGTGGCGGCCATCATGTTCATGACAGTTAATGGCATTGACAATTCGGGGGGCAGTGGGTGTGATGTAGGAGTTTTGAATTCGGCTCTCCATGAAAACATCGGGGCACTACCGTGGTTTTGTGGTCCAGAGGAATCGGTACCCCCAGTGTGCATGCCTGAAGTACGAATTGATACTGTCGCCTACCAAATAATAGAACAACCCCGCTGGCTTAACCTGCTGGGACCCTCGACGAGCGCAAGTCAGTCCTAATGCTAACATGTAGCCTGGGTTCAACGAGCGGGTGACGGTCCTCCCTAACGCTAACATGTATGAGACACTTGACCAGCACAAGTCCACCCTAACGCTGTCGAAGGTCCCTGCAGGTTAAGCCAGCTGGGTTGTTCTATTATTTGGTATACTGAATAGGCCGCAGTATTGATTTGTACTTCGGGGCTGCGCATTGAGGGTATCGATTCCTCAGGACCACAAAACCACAGTAGTGCCAACATCGGTTTTAGTCCTTCAAGGGAGAATGAGGAAAATTTCAAACCTGATTTTTTTTTTTTTTTCAGTCGACTCCTTGCGCAGGAATGCCAATGTCAAACTATTTCATATTGATTAAACATGAATGTTTAGCATGTTAAAGACTCCTTGGCTGTTAAAAAAATGGATAGAAAGAAAGGGAAAATTTCGATGTCTCCTCAAAATTTACCAAACCCAAATGAAAACTCATTGAATCTGGAAATGAGACATTTAACTATTTTATTGTCTTGTAATCGTTTAAGTCTATATTGAACGTAAATTCCAACTGCACATGAGAGGATTGCTGGGTAACCGTAAACAGCTATTTTGTGCTTGCCAAGCATACTGTTTTGTAATTTGTGGTATCCAAGCATTGTGCTAGGCGAACACGCAAAGTGTTGCGCTTGGCTATGAAACACGCCTCTAGACTAGATCTAGATCTATTACTGGAGGATCAGTGTGTCATGACGGGTGTCTATGTCACCTATGTCCACATCATGTAAATCAATAAGACCTAGATTCAAAACTTCACAGCTAATTAGATTTAAGGGGAGGTCCTGAGAGTGATTTTTCGAATGCTTGGACTAGGGATTTTTTAAGCTTCAAATTCAGACTCAGCATGTCCAAATT
>JBCAUA010097717.1:0-10331 GCA_038406235.1 Peronia verruculata
CTATCTATCTATCTATCTATCTATCTATCTATCTATCTATCTATCTATCTATCTATCTATTTATCTATCTGTCTGTCCGTCTGTATGTCCGTCCATCTGTCTGTCCATCTGTCTGTCTGTCTACTGTCTGTCTATCTGTCTATCTGTCTGTCTGTCTGCCTGTCTGTCTGTCCTTCTCTGTTCTTTCTTGAGAGTAGCTGTCTTTTTGTCTATGTCTGTCCCTATTCTGTTACAATAATTATATGTGCATTCAACAGATCTTGCCTTTTTGCTTCAAATCACTGGAGGGGAAAACCGCTTTTTAGTTGTGCAATTAAACTCCCAGATTCTAATCGACTTATGTAACAGCCTATTCCCGTCGCTGATGGTATGAAATTCGCCGTGTAGTGGTATAATTGTCAACAGGTTGTATTAGATGCCAAACGATAAACGCTTACTGAGGCAACCGTAGAAATCACAATTATCTCAACAGTGATTTCATGTTTAGTACAAAGACTTCTTTGGCACAAACGTCCTCTATACACCTATTGAAATATCCATTTCATTGTCAAATTTGCTGAAATGAATTGAGTAAAAGTTTAAAAATTGTCATTTACTGACATGATCATGATGGGGATTAATAAGGAATAACAAAACTGATTGGTTATATTCTCATTAAATTCAGCTGCAGCAGCAACCACTTCCATTGTCTTTAACTGTTGACATCTCTTCTAATTAAGACACAGCAAGAAGCAACAGCTCAAACGGAAATAAATAAACTCTAACGTGATCTGTATAATTAGAGTCATGCTCAAACCTTGACCAGCGTGTGATTTCATTGTGTCGCGTCTCATATCAGTTAAGATAACCAATTCAGTTTGTAGCCTATATGCAACGTGGAGTCTACACAAACAAAAGTGTAGCAGTTAAAGAAGGCAAAAAACTTGATTAGTTTGGTCCAATGCCATGCCAAACATTTGATATCTGAACAATCTTCAGGTCATGCTCTGGTTCGTAACATAATAATAACAAAATGTCTCTTAACAAAATATTCATGGCAAAGTTTTTCACTCTGTTTAACTACTTGTCGTCTTGTAAGGACGGACCAGATTTATTTTCTGTTTTAAACCCAGATTTCCTTTCTTCATAACATCCTTCTTATGTTGTCATCATCATCATCATCATCATAATTTTATAAAAATATGATAGAACTGTCAGATCGGCAACTAGCAAAACAATTCAAGAAAAACAAATAACACAGAAATCTATAACTTGATTGTGATGGACAAATATCTGCCAAATTTTCGAGTCAACTTGACTCTTCTTCAAACTTGCATCATTGTGATTACTAGTGACCACTACCTATTTTACATTCAATATAAAAAATAAAACCTTCTATTCTGCCATACTTTGGCTAGACTGCTAACAGGATGATTCTGAAATACTCTGTTCACAAATAAAAAAAAAAAAAAAATCATCATCTTGTCCTTTCCAAGCAATATAGCCTGTTGACTGATCTATCTATAGAGTCCTGAATTCTATGTAAAAAATACCTCAGGGTCATCCCAAAATTGTGTAAGTCATTATTAGTGAGGTTTTAATGCTTCAATATTATCTTCCACATAAACATGTTATACATGACGTTTTTTTGTTCATTTTTTCATAACAGGTAACACTGACTATGACAATGTGTCCTGCACTAGGTATAATAATTCATGAGAAATGCTCTGTTTGTTGAGGCTTATCATGACCGAAGGAATTTTTGTTACGTGGAGTTTTTCCTGTCATAAAGTTGTTTATCAGAGGGGAACCTGTTCAGAATTACTGAGATGAGATCTATGAATGTTTCAGTGACAGGGAGAATCATTCTATTCCCTGTGTGGTTTTGAGGGATCCCATGAGCCACTAATTTTTATGGTACAAATTTTCTGGATTGATTTTCCACGACATTCTTATGATTTGAAAATCACAATTCATGCATTTCTTATGGAAACAAATAATTTGCTACACAAATAAAGCCATTTATTTCACAACTTTTCACTTTTGTCCCTTAATTCTGAGGTGCAATATTTATGTATTTGCCCTTTTTTTTTCTGGTTTTCACAGACATCGGCCTCAAATTACTATAGCTATGCATATGATTCTTGGTCATGTAGGAAGAACTGTCTGGTACTTAATGACTTTAACTTTCCCATGAAGTCTAGTTATGTCACAGCGCAACTTTACACAGGATGCCAGCAACTGCGGGGTTGATTCAGATCTATCTGATCTGTCTTAAAAAAAAAAACAGAACTGATGTTAAAAAAAAATAATTTTCCTGTTTCTATTTTGTTGGTGTTTTTGAAAATTTATAATTCACATGTTTTATTTTCACTCATTTCTACTAAACATCAGTACTGAAAATTTAAATTGCTGATTTGCTAAAAGAAAAAATCATGGTTCAGAACTTATTTTCTTGATATGACTTTATAGTTTTCTTAAAAAACAACAGTGTTCAAGATACAGCTTTCTGTTGCTTGCTTTTAACGAGGCAACTACCACAGAAGGTTAGAATGGTGTTACAGAGAACATAGTGTTTACTTTTTATTGGTTTGGGTTTTTTTTCTGACTGAATTTGCAGGAAAGCAGTCCCTTTAAACCTTTAAATTACTGTTAATTCAGCAAACTACCCTAAAAAATGCATATGAGTGAACACCCCCCCCCCCCCCCTTCTCTCTCTCTCTCAGAAAACTGCATTTTGAGCACTGATGTTTTGAACAAACCAACAAAACAGGAGATCAAATTACAGAAAAATTGCAGCAGTCACAGCTTTTAACACCAGCATTCATGTGACTGAATACTCTCATTTCCGATTGGTTGTCTATAGATATTTAGGATAAATCGAGTGCTCAAAACTGGAAGCTAAATTGGATTTATTGCTTTTTGAAAGTGAAGACAATATCTAGAACTGATTTGCAATAGGATACAATGATTTTTTAAAAATAAAAGTGATTTCTCATAAGAGGGCAATTTGAAATTCTGCGATGGAACAAATGCTTTTACTAGGTCAAAATGGTATACACTGGTTTTTGTAGCTAATCTATGTTTTTACAATGCCTATCTGGAAGATAACATTGACTCGATAAAATAACTAAATGAAATGATGCTGTTAAATTAGGTTATTTACTGCCAACATCATAACTCAAAGATAAATGACTGAGATAATTGTGGAATAATTATGACAATTTGTCAATTCTCCTTTCTCTCTCATTTCTTATAATGTTTTTGTTCTTCAAGATGAGTCAAAGAAGCTGAGTGGTTTTGGGGCATCAATATAATGCAAAAATGACAGGACGACTACAAGCCTGTGTAAGAAGGCCATCTTACCTTGAAGTCAGCTGGCTCTCCAGACTGCTGGTACCACTCCCACCTGATGCTGACATTAAGGCCTTTCAGGTGAAACACCTCTACGCTATGAACCCTATCCAAGAAGGCTGGAAGTCAAAACCAAATAAGAAACGCAAGTCATTTTGAAGAAACTCAAGAAAACATATGTCTATATTTGCCACCCAAGAATTAACAGATTCTACCTGAGAAAAAAAATAAAAAATGCCAATTTGGCCATAAAGGCACTTTTCAATTTATCTATGCAGAAAATAAGAACCTTTTTGTTTTGTTCAGATACAACTGTATAAAATTAAAAATCTACCATTTCTCTATTTTTTAGCACAAACTGAAAGGTACAAATACTGGGATTTAATTCCTCCATACATTAAATTGTTGGACAGAACTTTTAAGTGACAATTTCTTGTAAGCTGGCTACTTAAGACACTGCGGTTGACTATATGAAATTTTTGAGTCAGACACAATAATCAATAAAAGAAAACCAAACTTAACAATGTTTGGAGACTCAGTTGCTCTTTCCTCATGAATTGCCCCCCCCCTCCAAATTTAGCATAGAACACACATCACACATCTAAATCTGCTGAAAAAAATCTTTCTCACAGAAAGGTTCAAAACTTTAGTTTATAAGCACTTTATGGGGGGGGAGGAGAAGAGAATGTTCAGGTCCTGAAAATTAACTTTTGGGATCAAAATATCAAACATCCCGCTTTTGTTAATTTAACCACTTTGACCTCTTCTAATATGAGAAAAAGAACAACTGGGACCAGAAACATCGACTTTATGTCCCAAAATGACACTAACGCAGCACCAGCAAAAGACTGACAGAAAGGTTATGAAAAAATCAACGGTAATTGTTCTCAAAATGTACGTTTTTACACTTAATCTCCCAAAGGCTTTGTAATTTCTAAACCAAATGACTTCAGATCTAAATATATTATAGCATGTTTTCAATAACATGCACCCCTTTTCCTGAATTTTATCCATTCAAAAGGGAAGATTTGATAATTGATGGAACATTGAGAAATAAACACATCCGTCAAAATATTCAAAAAAATTTATGGCAGACATTGTATGACCTGTTAACAAAGACAAATGCATATTAACTTTTACAAAGAGCTAAGCTTTATTACTAATGTGCAGAATTTCAAATGATTACATTCATTACTCTAGTAGCCTTATGTTTTAACAATACTTAAATTTGAAGACAGAAAATCGAATGTGATGACGCTGCCATGGCAATTAAACAATGCCCAAAAATGTTTCTCACATTTTCTCTAATCTGAGTATCACTGAATTTAAAGCTTATAAAGTCGCTAGTTCAAGCACGAAAAAAAAATCAATCTGAGGACCACATGCCCCCTTAAGCTGATAAATTGTTTGCTGATGGCCTGTTCGCCCTCTAAAATGACATTTTTACGAAACAAGTGTTCCGCAAATGACATCTAGAGGGTAATCATGAACATTTGTCTAAATATTTAACTCTGCATCTGGTGTCTAGAATCCACAGCATAACCCACATTAACATCATCCTAAAAAGTGATGAATTTTTCTCCTGGGCATGGGATGGTAGTAACGCCTCCACTATCTGCGTTATAGCCATGACTATACTTTTACTTACGAATAAAAACTGAGATTGGACTGCTCTCCTGTGAGCCTGAAACGGAGGCTCTGATAGTGACAGTATAGTTCTCCCCTTCTTTCACAAAGGGCAGTGTGAAGTTGAGGCCTGCTGCATCAGAGAATGCAGGTGTTTTCCAGTCTTGTGGGTTTGGCAAGTATTTACTCTTCAGGCGAATCACATAGCTCTGTGGGACATACAAGAGATGGCTTTCAATAAGACAAAGTGACAGGGTGGGAAGGGGTGTATTATCTTCCATACTGTCTGTAGATATTACATTCATAATCAAATTAATGTTGGTATGAAAACACTCTCCCCTCATCCTCTACTCCTCAATGACTCTCTTCTTTCTCATCTGATTTGTTTACTAACATTGTTTTTGTTGTTGTTGTCCTCCATCTTTTTGTTTGTGTTTGTTTGTGTTGGGGTTTTAACAACACATCAGCGGGATCACAGCTATATTGTGCCAAACACAGTAAGACACGTTTACATATCAAGAAAAACCAAAGAGAGAAATGAGACATGTCACCCTGGAACAATGAGGATGGCATTTCATGGGAGACATTCCACTGATGGCCAGCTGTTACTGCCTGCAGATGGGAGCAAAGAACCTACTTACATCCCCCCTCACCCTCCCCCTGCAGGGAACTTCCATCTTTCAGCTGACACAATTACTTTACTCTAGTTACACCGCGGTGCCCATTATAAAGCAAAACAAGTAAAAAAAAAAAAAAAAAGAAATTTAAATGTAATTGTGAAAAGTCACAAAATATTTACCATTGTCCAAAGCTTGAACAGCCATGGCTTACTTAGTGTATGAAACACAACATCAAGGCCAAAATGTCAAGCTTCTAGCAGGCCTTAATTCATTTGTTGAAACAGGGATATTGAACTGTTTTTACAAAAAAAAAACAAAAAAACACCACCACCACCATCACCATGTAAGACTACGAAACTTTTTTAAAAATTTGGGTTTTCATGCTAGAAATTTTCACTGTTTTCAGGGAAGTTTGCAACTTTTCACAAGATCCCTGGGATGGGACTAAAAAATTATACATCTGGTGGAAATTCCAAGAACTAAAAAGATCCCACATGCAGTGCCATCATCATAATCATGAAGTGTAAATAGACTTAATCAATTTTCTAAATCTCGATCTAGATCGCTAACAGCTGCGCTCTTTACACTGGTCTTTCTAAGATAATAAGCACATTATCTATTGTTGTCAGTACTCTGATGTGCTGATCTTCCATCAACAACTCTCACACGACCACTCAACTGCATATTATTAGGTATGAGAAATTAAATGTTACGAACTTTGATCTTGATCTTCAGATGGCTGCTGAACAACAGTCTGACTATAGTCCAAGGTAGTACAAGGATAACTTTAGGTGTACATGTTTCGTACTTCCGGTTTCACAGCTATCATGCAGAATTTGTATCGCAAAATACTATAAAAATGCGACTGCCCTGTGGATTCAGTGAAAGTCGGCAATTGATCGGCCAAAAGGGGGAAAGTCGGCGACGACCAAAAATTTGAAATTTTGACTAAAGTCGGAAGTTTGACATCCCTAGTAGATAGCAGAGGACTACAACCAGGACAGATTTGAATGTAATTGAAAATTTTAAAATATTTTTTTCTTTTTGATTGTGGGAGTAATCCTTGAGACCAAGGAAAAGAATTGTAATGTTTGATATAGAAGACGACATCTGTAAGATCTGTCCTGTGTGAAAACCAATGGTGGAACCAATCAGGGTTTCTGAAAAAGTGAAGATACTTGTAATTTTCTATTCTCTGCATGCCGACTACAAAAATAATGTTTCCCGTACTTTCTTCAAGTTTCCCTTATTTTGCCTTACATTCATATCAAGTCATGGGGCAGAAAAAGTTGACTGGCTCATGATAGTAGTAGTTGTAAGACATACTAATTCAGGAATCTCATCTAGAGTGTCAGTTGTTCCTTGGCCCATAAGCATGTCATGTGTAAACCTCTGAAGCTGATGGTTGTCTGACAATCCGTGCCACAGCTGTTATTATATTCATGATTTACTGTGAGACTAAAACTCCACTGCATACATCAATATACACATGAAAATCTAACAATAATAAAAACAAAAACTAAAACCCCATCATCTAGAAGTGGTGTCGTGGGCTAGCGGTTAGGCCGTCGACTTGGGATCTGAAGTTCCGGATTCGAATACTGACTGGTCCCGACATTTTTTCCTTGGGAAAGGCAATTTACACACATTTCCTTTGAAAGGGTACCCGACTATAGACAGTGATTGATATTGTTAGACTGATAAGGATTTGAGCGCCTAATAGGCAGCTGCCTTATATGCTTCCCGGGGTAATAATAGATTGTAAAGCGCTTAGAGCCTGTAATTACGGGGAAAAGTGATATATAAATACTCTATATTATTATTATTATTATCTATTCAGCTTACCAGGTTCTCAGGGACTTGGTAACAAGAAGCACGCCATCTCAGTGTCATATTGTACTGACCCTTCATTCTGTTGACGCTGACAGACACATCTTTTGGTGGAGCTTTTAGGTCTGTACAAGATGGTGGGAAGTATGATGAGAACATGCCAGCATTATACGTACCTTCCACAACCTTCACACATCATAAAGACAACAATATAAAAAAAAAAACATAAAAAAATGTTTACCACAAGTGTAAAATAAATGAATGCTTACAATTACTTCCTGTCCTGAAACTATAATATGTTCTCTGACTGAAATGGGAATGCTGAAAGGATAAACTAAACTTAAGTTTTTTTGTTTTGTTTTTTTCCACCACAGTGAAACTGACATTAATTTAACAAAAATCCATAACTGAAATTCTGCAAAGAGTTGCTTAGTTAAATCATTGACAAAGGAGCCGGATTTAAAAAAAAAAAAAAACACACACACAAAAAAATGCAACTGAACAATTTTTCTTCTTCTTCTTCTTTTTTTTTAACAAAGAAAATTTCCTCTGCCAAATCAGTGTTGTACATGACAGGGTTTAAAGTCTAAGCAGTGCCACTGCTGTATAACAACTTTCTTCACTCCTTTTGTTTTGTTCAGTTTACTCTGTGTTCATAAATTACATCTGCATGCAGCAGCCTTCAGATCCCTTCTCTCATTAGGTACTATCTGTAATCATTTTTCTACATATTTATATATTGCTATCCTGAATTAAAATGATATTCTTGATCAAATAAACCCTATTCATAGAACGTTTTTTTTTTGGTACTAGTTCTAGGAATGAAGCTATGGAAAAAATGTATACACCTCCTGAGATTGCCACCACTTGCAACTGATAAACTGAAAAGCTTGTGCAAATTACATGAACAATAAAATACTACAATACATTTTAAAAAATGTATCAAACATCAAATGGGACTGCATAAATTGATAATTAGAGACAACTGTTCTTTCACATACCTTCCTCTGTAATAAAAACACTCAGGCCTTGGAATGGGCAGGTTGGATAGTCGGGTCGGATCCAGAGAAAATATTTTTCACAAGCCATCAGACCATGAATTTCATGAGCCAAATCAAGAGCTGTGTGACTCTGTGGTTTTTCGGTCTTGTCATGAGTATAGTAAATATAGAAATGCTGTAGAGGAAATGCAAAGATTATTACATTCACTTAATGTAATAAAGTATGCTACATAAATGAGACAGATAATATATGATAGTAAAATGCTATCATTAATTAATCATAAATACTGTAAACTTGAATCACTTTGAAAAAAAAATTATATTTCAATAAGTCTATTGTGTGAGAAACCTCTCTGTCTAATTTTCTTCAGTATTGTCAATATCATAGATAACTGACCATCATAATCTGCCTTTGTTTGCTACACTCCTGAACTGTAAAGTCTGCCAATACAATGCAACACAGGTAACATACTCCTACCCTTTACATTTTTGTGCCCCAAAAGCTTATTTTATTTTGACTGTTGAGATCACAATCTATCTTACTTTAACTCATAATTCACTGAGCCATAGAACATACATTATTTTACAAATCACATTCTTGAGCACAACAGCGTGTCTTTCTTTGTATGTTAACACTACTGAACACAGCATTTTTCCCTACAATGCTTGCCACACTGCTGAAACAACACAGCTCACATTACTTTGCCACATTCCTGACCAAAAACATTTTTAAAAACTACAGTCTGCTTATTTTGACTGCTAATTGTCTGACCAACACAGCCTGCCTTACTTTGCCTGTTCCAACTGTTGAATTGTATGTGACCAGTACACTGGTGGGTTCTGTTTTCTTAATGCTTATGTTCTCCACCCTGGGCTGTTTGCCTGCCAAAGAATAATATCAAGATCATAACAGATTGTAAAGTGCTTTGAGCTTGTGCTTCTAAATAAGCCCTAATAAATGTTATAATATCTCAGCCTAGAACATGCTTATCTTCCATTGGTAATCACTTGCTAAAATCATACAATTAAAATTTTTATCATGAAAAACTGAGAAAATGCAAAACTTTCACTTTTTCTGCTTAATCTTTGAGCAACAAGTACACTGGCTCTATTAACTTCCATTCCTCAGACACTCTTTATCACCAAATTCCTTAACAAAAACACAGTGACTTTGTAATGGATCTTCACAGAAGATTACTGATCAGAAAAAGAAATGTTTCAAAGTACTTTACCATCAGAAGAAATCTATATTGTGAGAATGAAATACAAATTACACTACTCAAGATCATCCACAACTGTACAAGAATACTAAAAGTTTTACAACAGTAAAATTGCTCTAGAACTGCAATCAGTGGTAAGACTTGTATTTATATTGCAGCATTAGGATAGGATCACAGTGTGGGACTGTTGATAAACTTGCAGCAGCACCATCTCTAGAGGGTAGAAGAGACAAAGATCTAACATGCCTAAATACATTCTTTCTACCTGGCAGCTGTACTTGTCCTTCTGTGGAGTCAGTGCCTCTAGGGTAATAGTGTGGACCAAGCTGATTATGGTCATACACACTCTGGACTGCCACATACACCACAGAATGGGGGCAAATATCACCAACTGTTAAATGGTTTAGAAAGAAAACAAAATACCCATAGAAATAAAGCAAATACAGGGTTGTGTCATCAACTGTTGAACAGAGAAGAAGAAATACAAATCGTACATTGATAAAAAGACCACAGACAGATATCACCAATTGTTCAGCCATGTGAAGAAAAAAAAATTGTTCACATATGCACAAGGGTGGCTTATTCTGTATGATTAAAAGACAATGGTGAGAAATAAGAAATGAGAGAAGAAAAAAAAAAGGGGGGGGGGGGGGACAAACAATAAAATGCAAAACAGAAAAAACACCAACCAGAAGAGGAAC
>JBCAUA010097728.1:0-23943 GCA_038406235.1 Peronia verruculata
TTTTTTTTTTTTTGGTGGGTGTTGCGTGTTTTTGTGTCATTGTTGTGAGAAATTATCAACACAATTCTGGTGAAACATTAATTTCTATATTTCTATGTTTTATTTCTTTCCTCATGGACTTACTACTCTCACTGACAACAGGGGGTAAGTATCTTCATTTGAAATTTATCATTAGTAGTACACCCCCCCCCCCCTCCCATCTCTCCTCCATGCAAACACAGACACACACACACAACTCAACCAAAAAAAAGAATAAATATCACAAATGTGATGATTAAAAAAAAAAATAATAAAGATTGGTATCAATAATAACTTTTACAACTATCTTTCATTTAAAAAAAGAAATAAGCTAGTATTTGAGCATAATTTCAGAAATGTTTTGCTTCAAATGTAGTGTTATTTGGAGCTTGTTTAATCACTTCACTGCTGACAGAAGTATGGGATCCATCCAGAACATTATCCCTTGTGTTTTAGAGGACATGTCACAGCTCACCATCAACCAGGACCCTTAGCCCTTTGATCCAGTGCCAATGCACCAACCTGTGATTGGTATTTCACATCTATATGCAGGATCTTTTGATAGAGACCACGAGAGGATGATTGACAGATGACTGAGCAATGAATTCCCAGTATCTTCTGCTTGTCTATGTAACTAGTTACCAACATTGAATAATAGTCAGCACTTCTGACTGCGTGAGGAAAATACAGTGCAGGTGCCAATTGGCTCACTCACTGAGTGCAGGTGGGATTATTGTTGGTCGCAACTAACCATGACCCCAATGCTTAGCACAGGACTGCAAACTTGGCGAAGTAGTGAATTGGTCAGGAAAATTAATTCTAGATATATAGTGCACTTTGAGAGAAGATGTCATAAAGTAACACTGCATTAAGAGGCTATGAATCAAACTGAGAAACAGCGTTGTCCAGAATTTTGATAGGTTGAAGAATAGATTAATTTCATCAACCATGACATTTGTAGGTCATAATCCTAGAATGAAAATGCAATATACTACTACTAATTTTTTTTTTTTTTTTTTCATAATCCCAACTGTGATGCCAACCAATTCCTATGGCACAACAGTATGTAAGTATCCCAGATTTCGATTGTAGCTTTTTTAATTCAATTATTAATAATTTTTAGCTTTGTATTTGTGTTAGGCAAAAGTTAGATTGCTGTTGATAGTCTGTGTACCTGTAAATAGCAAAGAACTTTCAGAAAAGGGACAGAGAATTAAATAACTTCAACTTTTGTAAAAGCAAGTTTGTACAAATTTCTTTTAGAGGCAGATTTTTTTAGCAGTCTATTTATAATTTCAAAATGTTTATGATAAAAGATATCACAAAATTACAAGAAATCATAGCAGAGCTAGTAAATGTTGAGAATTATCATTTGTAAATAAATGCATAGCACCTTGTTTTTCAATCAATCACAACTTTGTTTCTAAACTGAAGTATCCACAAAAATTGCAAAACACTTCAGAGCAGTTGGACTTCTTTGATAGATAAGCCTACCCAAATACAGTAGTCATCTCTTAGCCCTTGATTGTAACAAACCTTCTCCTTTTTATTTTAGACGGCCTTGCATTGGGCGGCAAAGGCGGGTAAAGCTGAGGTGATCAAACTAATAGCAAACAAACCAGGAGTCAATATTGACCAACGATCGGTGAGACTTTGGCATTGCTTTCCTTAATTTTTACATCTATCACGATTTTAGAGGGTTTGCAGTGAGGACCTTTTAACATAGACATAACATATTCAGTCTTTTTTTTTTTTTGAGTGTCGTGACTTCCATGTTGATTTGGTTTGGTTCAATTTCATCATAAGTCAGACAAAGAGTGTTTCTGGATTTTAAAATTGATTTTGACCAGACTGGTACATCTGTCTAAGTGTCATTATGATTGATGAAAATAAGAAAAAAAAAGTGGGAATTCTTTATACATTGTATTATGAGATGCAGTTGTTCTTCTTTATTTCATTTCATTTAAAACCACTCTGCATTTATTATCATCATGTTCTTATTTAAGTAGGATAACTATGCAAAAAAGCATGCTATATGTCATGTAATGATACAAAATTTAAGAATGGTTTAAAAACAGCAATTTTTTGTAGAAATTATGTTTTTGAAGATCTGTTTGCCTTTCAAAGCCTCTGGCTCAAAGACAGCCTTTCCAATGTACGTGCCTCTTTTTCAGGCAACTGCACATTACTGTAGAGCATTCATAGTGTTTGTAGTAACAATGTAATTTATCCTTCAACCTTTCAGCCCATGTGGGTGGCTATTTCAGCCCTTGTATTCACGCCTGACCATGACAAGGAATTGTCAGGGCTTGCACATTACTTATTACCCTGAATGTGCTGTAGAATCAATGTAAAAATGTATGGCCAAAGTTAGAAATAGACTTAAAGCCTTTACTGTTTTAAATTTTAATACTGTGTACTTTTCCCTAGATAAGAGATAATGAAATTAAATTCCCAGTATAATGCTGTTGGATGTTATTCTCTGAAACATGGAGTAGTAAATGAATTGATATACCCAGTCACAGCTTTGTCTTTTAGAACATCTCAGCTCATTTTTTGATCCTGTCAATTTTATAGTAATCATTACTCAACTCATTTTATAAATGTTTCATGTTTTGTTTTCTTCATCGCAACTCCATCCTGGATACCATCACCGCAGCATGTAAGTAAACTCTTTTCTTTCTTTCAGTTGTCCATTTGTCAAGTTTTGCACCATCTTTCATGCTCTTTGTAAATAATTTAAATGAAAGTCTTAAAAAGAAAAAGAACTTAGTTTCTGGCCACGTGTTCTTTCTTTTATAATTTATCACTGTTTTAAACTTTATTTCTGGCCTGGAATTCTTTCTTTTATAATTCATCTCTGTTTTAATCTGTCTTTATCATGACATTGTTCTTTTCATTAGGAGAAAAAAAAAACCTGAGACAATTTTTAAAAATTCTGTTTTCAACTTTGTGCCTGTTTGGATATGAAGATATAAACCTATACAAAGAGAAAAACATTGCTTTGCATCAAAAACCTAAAAGATATTGGTCAGAATAACTTTAGGAAATCTTACTAACATTTTCAGAGTGTTTGCTTCCATCATTTCATAATATTGATTTATGTGGTCATGCTTTTAAAATGAAATAACTCTAGGTTCATTACTGAAACCCTGTATTTTGTTTTCATTTTTGTCTTTCATATCATCTCTCGTCTGTGTTTCAACACTTACAGGGGGTAAGTACAAACCATCAATTGTTCAAAATTTTCTATGAAATAAGTAAGCCTTTATTAATTGTAGAAGATTCAACCATGTTTTTTTTTTTTTTAAATTTCTATCAAATTGATATTATTATAGATTGACTTGCCTCATTATATTCTTTATATTTTGGGAGGTGATATTATAATTGCAGTAAAGAAACATTTGCAGAGAAGAAAATTTGTTATACAGAATTGGACATATTGTATTCTTGGTATGAACAGATGGCATTCACTTCAGTTGTCATTATTTATTGAAATTAATTTTCAACTTTAAAGTCTGAAAGGAACGGAGAAGAGAAACCAAGATTTATCTTATTCACTTATGATATCTTTTGTTTTTAAAAACTACATTGTTCTTCCTATTCATTTACAACAATGTTCATTTTTCATCCAAACTATTAAAATGTGAACAACTATGACAACATGTCCTATATTAATGTAGACAAGACATTTGATACATTTAGTTATTGATCATGAAAATAACAAATTATTCCTTTGGAGAACATGACCAATGATCGATATCTTAACAACCTTATGTTAAAAGTGGAAATGTTGATGTTTCTCAAAGAGACAAATGTATATATAATTGGTGAACAGGTGAAATAATTTGGATGTCTGTTTTGAGGAAACCCAATTTTATTGACCACAGAATGACAACAGATAATTTTGAATGAGTGTATTGGTGCAAAAGAGTCAGTGCTCAATAAATTTTGCCACCACAATGAAGAACATTTGTTTCCTTTCAATTGATATGAATTACTATGAAAAATAAAATAGGACCCCACTCACAGTTCATGTGACATATTATAATGCCCATTTAGTATTTGCTTAAGTCATTTTGACTATTTTGAGAAATACAGGAAAACAATTTCATTTCACCATATAATATTAAGCACATTTTATTTTAAATGGTGTAAGCTTTTGTTGAAATTCAGGGTGGGAAACAATGCTGGTAAAGAGTTGTAGTAAAAGATTGAACTTAAGACTTATCTCAGCTTGCCCCAATAATGACTTAGGCAGTTGTAATATTGATGTGACAGTATGCTCTTGGATATCTTCAAAGTTAGCAAAATAATAATTTAGTTCCTTGATGATCAAAGTACTGATTTTAGTTTTAATCTGTAAGGAGCTTAATTTGCCAGATGTGGTGAAATTATTGCCACTGTTGAAAATATTGCCACTGTGATGATAATAATGTTATTGGTTTGTTTTGTTTCCAGGGTTACACAGCTTTGCATTTGGCTGCCATACATGGACATGAGCACATCATTGAACTCTTAGTACAAACATTCAGTAAGTCTGTCTCTCTCTTGTCACTAGGTAGTATGGATAGCCATGGTGATCACTATTGTCATGGAATTCCAATATTTTTCTAGGCAGGCTACAGTAGCATATTATAAGATTAAGTGATATGAAGTTATATGAGATATATTTTATTTGTCATCAAAAGAAATGCTTGTCACATTTTACAAAACATAATATTAAACATGACCATGCCATAATCTGGAATGTGATAAATAGTTCTGCGATAAGGCTGATGGAAGGTTTGTTGCTAACAGTTTGTTGAACATTTGCACTGTTTTTGATGAGCTGATGTTCGTTAGTTCGTAAAAGTTCTTGTTAAAAAAAAAAAGTGCCTTGCTGTCATGTATTTAGAGTTTTTGCTAATTTCTCTGTTTGTTTCAATTTTTTTTTTTTTAATCATGTTTTTTTTTGTGTGTGTGTGCCAAATATATGATATTTATTCAGCCAGAGGAACAACAGTAAAAGCACAAATCATTTAGCATATTTTTGTTTCTTTTGAATTTATCCATTCATATACTTTCACAATCTTTCATTCAAACAGAGGCTGATGCAAATCTCCGTGACTACAGCGGTAAGAAAGCCAAGCAGTATCTCAAGAACTCTGCGTCATCCAAGGCACAACGTAAGCGCGTTATTTCTGTTTATAACTCTGCCTCTTATGAAGCTTTGAACGCCCATGCCACAAACTCCAACAATGCCCAGCTTAAGACTAAAGGTGGCATTCGTTTGTCCATCTCAGATCCAATACCGATTGACAACACAAGCACTGCTTGAGGGGCTGTTAATGTTGATAGACAAAAACTAGTGGCATAGCATAATGGCAAACTAAGCTGGCTTGACCATTTTATTCAACAGTGTATACTGATATCCCTTATGATGACCATTATTGCATTATATTATGTTCTAGTCCTTCATTTCAAAGTCAGATTCCTATACTGTCAGTCTCATGTCATTCAAGACCTACCTGTTTTGGCTTGACTGAGTTATGTCCGGTTTGTTGCTCCGATTTGATGGGCCACTTCGTACCATATAGCCATGGTCATTAAACAGTGGCCTAAGTCAGTTTTGACCATCTTGAGAAATTGATCCAAAAACCGCAAGTCAAAATTATTATTCAGGCAGAAGTGGATTTGGCCTTAAAGTGGTAGTGCAACGTCACGGACAACTTATGCTATTTGCTGTAAAGTAATAAACCTGTAATAGCCAAAAACCTGTTTACGGCTCTCTGTGGCATTAATATCAGTTTGCATGTGACATCATATTTTACCCCACATCTTTGTACTACACAGCTGGACCACTTGTGGCCAAATAGTATAGTGCTATCAGTTTGAGCCTCAGGGTGTTCGTTTTGACTCTGCCTATGCTTCAGAGTGACACAATGCAGGCCCATATCGGACCACCTTATTGACCAATGTCTCCCTCTAATCCCACCTCTAACTCCACCCTTTCTTCATATATGATAATATTTGCAATGAGCCAATGGTAGGAGAAGGAGCTGTACTCGTGAAGATGTCAATTGCATATGGGTGTTAATTTAATCACCCCTCGTCACACAGCCTATTTCCTTTACAGATGTGTTCATAACCTGATATAGCTGCTTGGACCAGACCACTTCATATAGGACATTCATACTATAGAATCTCGGTGTAAAATGCAAGCTATCATTCCTCTTACCATGTGGACTTAGATCATTCTTATTAGATCAGACCGGTTGATGTTGATGGGGCAGCAGTGACTACAAAAAAATAAATACAGGTGATCTAATGGTAGGAGAGCACAAGAAAGCTATCTGACATATATTTAAGAGATTTCTAGGTCACCTTGGCTTTCATTCATAGCAATTATAGCTCACTTCTACTCTCTATAGCTTGGTTGCTGGTCAATGCCAAGCTTGTTGAGTGGGTCAAGTGGTCAGGGGAATTTGTGTTATTATTCAGTATGGTATAAACAAAGAGACATCGATTTGATACTCTTCTCATGATCATTATTTCTTTTGATTATAGTTGCAGAGCACTTGAGAGGAATTGAATGGGCCATGTGGCCCTTGATTTCTGTTCTTCTCTTCTGTTGAAGAGGATTTCATCTTTGAGAATGGAATTTCTCACTATTCTATTAGTTAAAGTTTCCTTTACCTTTTGAGGAGTGTCTGTTGAGCTGCACGTTCTTATTTTGGTGATAATTTCAAACTGGGGTCAATGAACATGGTGAGCAATATCACAGCGCAGTGAGGAGTTCCTTTTAATGCCCAGCTATCCTGTGACCGAAAGCTCACAGCCACACAATATACCATTTGAATAGGCCCACTCAAGCACCTCATAAGTGTGCTTTTGGAAAAAAAAATGGTGTCATGCCCAGTTTACAGTCAGTTATGGAAAACAACAAGATGGCCAAAGCGGTCCGAACAATCCCACCTCTTTAATTGTTAAATCTTAAATTTAAGAAGCCATTGACTTCTAATTTGTTTGTCAGTGGGTTTACAATAACTGTTACATTTCATCTGAGGCAAAAACAAAAACAAAACAAAAAAAATGCGACACAATGAATCGATGGTGCACTACCACTTTAAAAAGTAACTTTAAAATGGACTGAAGAAAATAATTAGATAGTTTGTGTTGTGATGATTGTTGCTAACGTGATTACTCAAAATCTGAGGAAAAAGACTTAGGTGATTGTTGAATGACAAGGATGATGATTGTATGAAACAGTGATAACTTAGTTTACACAACTTTATATAAGTCTTTGTAGCCTTGTTGTGTCAAGCCATCTTGGTCGCTAGAAATGCCATTCTTATGTGCTGAGCTTTAAATTATACAGACTTTATGTAATTCTAACATAGACAGATTGACATCAGGTGAAGGGGAACAATATATTGGCTTTTATGGTAGCCCCAGCTTACAAGGCTTTAAAACTTGATTTATTCATTCTTTTTTTCAGTGCAATTTTGATACAAATTTGAGAAACAGAGTGATATCTTTTAAAGTTGTTATTCCCTTGGTTTTCAGAATCATCATTAGAAATGATTATTGTTTATTTTGTGTTTTAATGTTTCAATTATATTTATACATATAGAATTGTTAACTGATCATAATGTTATTTACATTTCCCTACATCCCTTACAAGCACATTGTATTATTCTATGTAATCAGTTGCCAAACCCAGTCACATGAGAGTATATAACCACCTGCATAATTCCCTTTTGTTTCTTGAGCTTTGGTTATATTTCAGATAAATCAGTACTTCTTTTTTGTATCAAAGTTTTTGAACTGCCAAAGAATAATTAATAACAATAAAAGATATATTGATATGCCATTAGTATTAATTTTTTGGACACAAACCAGACAGGTTTTGCTTTTTTTTCCTTCTAAGTATTCAGGGAAACTATTTTCTCTCTTTACAGTACTTTACACACTTATGTTTTGCTATTTAACTGAGTTATCAGTTTTTCAAATCTGCCAACTTTTTGTGAAGACACCTGTATAGATGACATGAACTTCAGTTTTAGATATCCATTCTCTATACCATGCCTATTGTATCTGCCTCGGACATCACTTTCAGAAGTGATCCTTGTGCTGAATCCCTATTCCTATCATCCTCTATATATACATTCATCATGGCTTTCTTTTCTTTTAATCAAACATCAGAACACAGATAATGCCAACACAAACTTTTTAATGGATAATATCACAGATTTCTTTTGTATAAAACTGTGGAAACATTGTTTCCATAAACTTCCTCAAATCCATCAATATGAATCTCCTACATTTGAGCCACCACCTATGTCCAAAGATCTGAATTGTAACATATATGGTATGTATAAAGCTATGGAAACACTGTCTCCACACCCTCCTTGATTTATGGATATTTTATGTCTGAGGAACAATCTTTATGTTCAAACTTTCTTTAACTCTCATCTGCATTTCCTCAGATATCATATTTTAAGCATCAGCTTGAGGGTGAAACCTCTGCCTGTTTCATTTGTTTTGAATGTTCTTTTTTCTTTCAAATTATTCAAATCTTTTTTGTCAGGGGTCATACACTATTTCAAATCTATCATTCAATATGGAAAGGGTGGACTCTTAAATGGTACAGTAATTGTGTATTTTAATATGATGTTTCTCTCTGTAATTTTTTTTTTTGTCATTGTTAGTGGTCTCAGAAGCCCAGGCAGGCCAGGATGATATTTCTCTCATTTAGTTATAATAAATCAGCATGGTGCAATGATATTTGACATGTCAGAAGGAATTTGCATGTTATGATGTATCTTAACCCTGTTGATGTCAAATGGGAAAGGGTGTGCAATAAAACTTAGTTACATATTACTGAAATAGAGGCTAACATGACTTTACTGCACTGATGATTTAGTGAGCGGATTGTGATTGGTAAAACTTGATTGGTTTCATCTGAATGAAGCTATGGCTAATAGTCCAGGAACATAAGGTCTGAACACTGTCATTATGTTATGTTAATCTGATATATTGCTACTATCTGCTAATTGGCAGGCTTTGAAGATTTTAAATGAAAAAATCCAGTTAATTGATCTGGTTGCAGATACATTATCTTATCATTTGCATCATGAACAATTTGAACTCCTTCCTTTTAATTCATGTTCTGGTCAGACCTGCAGTGGAAAAAGTAAACAAAAAGGAATCAGCATCATTATTTGTCATTACAGATATCCTTTTTTTAAAAGTATCATGTCGTCATATGTATTTTTGTAAAGAAAAATTACATTTCATCAGCTAGGTGATAATTCTCCCACCGAGCAAATTATCTCAATATGTTTATCTGAGGGAATGGTAACTGAATACGTCCAAGTCCACTGCAGACATTCTGCTGTACATCACGTTAAGAGAAAAGGCAGTTACTTTTAATCCAGCTGTGGCATGCAATCATTAATTTTTCAGTTTATTAAGGATACAGGGGCTAGTTGAGAAGTCAGGGAAATGAGAATTTTGACTAACTCTATGGATGTGGTGAAATAATTATGGTTTGGACTATATTCCCAATGATGAAGCTAACTGGGTTTACAAAGCAAAGGGAAAAAAAGACACAAATTGTTATTAAATATTTTTCCTAAGTTATGTTTTTTAACACAGTAATTTGCACTTTTTTTCTCATTTCTTGTCATAAAATTTTCAACATTATGTATGATTTGAAAGTGTGGGCTCACTACATGTCCATTGTAAATGATATGCTAAAACACTGGAGAAGTTTGCCACCTCGCCTAGGTGGAGCATGTCTTTTTACATAAACATGAAACAAGATAGCCTTTTTGAACAGTTATTGCAAACATGATTTTTTTTTTAAAAGGACAACTATGATTGAAAAATGAGCTATGAAAGAATGGGGGAGGGGAGTCATTTCATGAAAGACATTTTTCACAGAAAGAGGATCTGTTTAAAAGCAGGCAGTACAACTAATTTAACCATAGTAATTATGGCTTAAGCATAAAACATCCATCACAGTAGTCTTCGCCCAAGAGCCCGGTCGCCAGGAGACAACAAAAGCAGACTCTTAGGTGGAAGGGTTCTTAGGCCGACTGAAAAATTACGCAACCTTTCTGGCCACAGATTGTCTTCACTGCTATGATTAATTGATCGGTGCCATTGGTTAGAGATTCATCTATGCGAATATCTTCAGCCTTTTTCCCAGTGTATATGTTTCATTAGATCTAACAATTCCTGATCTTTTGGAGCATGTTATATCAATATTGCTCAGCGTTTAAATGTCAAATGAGTTTTGACATAAGGGTATCATTGTTGAATGAAAGCATTATATTGCTGTATTGCCTTAAGGATAATCACATGAGTTACTCAAGTATAAATAATGAGCCAGACAGACTGAAGAGCAAAATCACTGACCTGTCAGGAGGCTAAACTCACTTTTTATCCATAGAGCCAATCATAAGTGCTGTCCCGTGTGTTGGAAAAGAAAGAAATGCTTGTGGGTTAGTTCACAATGTGGCCTGACTATGCAGTCCTACATCAGCCATCACTTCCAATCCTTTGTTTACCTATTCCCTCCTCCCCTGTCCCTATTTTTCTGCACATTTAGCACACTGCATTTCTCTCATGTGGACATGTGAAATTATACCATAAGCACTTGGCCTGACGGCTCTCAGGCAGATTTTTAGATTGGAGGCAGGTTCTTAGAGAGGTAAATTAAAGAGAAAAAGTTCTGTTTCGCAGCAGAGGCGAGTTTTTAGACAGACCGGTCTCTTAAACGAGGGACTCTTAGGTAGAGACTACTGTAGTAACTTTGGAACTTCTAGAATTGCTTATGGTTTAGTTGTCACACTTTGCCCTCCTATAACTAGTGTAACATATTTTATGAGCTGTTTGATAGGAAAAACCCTTTCATTCTGCCTGCACTATTAGAACTTGTTAATGACAGAGTAATATAAGTAGCACTATTAGTGGAAGAATATGTCTTGCGCCCAGGGCAAATGAGTCAGAAGTCGCATCGGGCGATCACACGTTACAGCCGTTTTCAACTATTTTCCGACTCAGATATCAAAATTTTCATCTTTTTTTCTTCCAGGTAAAAAAAAGGTTAAGTTTTCATTTTGTAAAAAAAAAAAAAAATTAAAATTTTAGTATCTGAGTCGGACAATAGCGAAAAACAGCCATATCTCGTTATCGCTCAGCGCTACTTCCGATTCATTTGATGTAGGTTTAAGACATGAAGACAAGCCTGTGGGCTGGGTTGACCATTTTTGATAAACTATTCTTTTTTTTGTGAGTGTATTTATGGATGTGTGTGTGTCTTAATCAAGGATTGTTAGGAGCTATAGTTTTAGTAGCAGCCTTTAGAGAGTATATACAGTTCAATTTAATGAACAGTAGATTCAAGGGGTTTTGATATCACAAGGGACTTCAAACCTTTACATTTACTGTCGTACAATATTTCTATAATTGTTACTATTGTGCATTTTGATGGAAATCATTATTAAACATTGATTTTTATTTTGTATAGTGAATATGAATTCAGAATTTGAATATTATCAAGTGAAACTGATCAGGTGTCTCTTTTCTTAATACATATACATTTGCTATTTTTATGAGAATTCATCAATTACATGGCAATACAAGCGAGACTGCATATGAAAAATGAAAATTATTCTTTAATTTGCCCAGCTCTTGTACCAGGGGAGCTGATATTTGAAAGTGTTTTCAGATAATTTTAAGTTTTTCATTTGTATCTGATATCAGATTATGTTTGTACATTAAAAAGTCAAAAGTAATGCTTGAAATAAAATAACATATAGCTAGTGAACAGAAAGCTTTAATTACCAAAGTGACAGTAACCAGTATTATTATATCTAGTATGTTATTTTCTTCATGTTATTTAGAAATGAAAAATCCTGGACTTTGACTTGATTTAAAAGTTTAGGGAAAGCATCTGTTTGTTACTCCAGACAGCTATATGTTGTAACACCACATATCTGCTAAGATATGATTGTCTTACAGGATTCTAATTCTATGAATAATCCAACAGTTTGACAAATACGTCGTGTTCTAGAGAAACACATTGGATGGTGAAATTTTCAATTTTCTTTAGAAAACATATTGTTTGGAGGCTGAATATCTGCTACGCAGTGTTGTAACTTATTTGAGTCCAGTGAAAACATTCCTTGATTGTCTGTAGATTTTTTAAATCTGAGGAGTTCTCCAAGTTACTTTTGAGAAAAATAATGTTGAAAGCTTTTCTTTCATGAGACAACTCTTCAACATCAAACAAGTTTCTCCAAGTACTAGTCAAAGTAAAAGGGGTAAGGAATCTTCTATCTAGAGTTCTTCACTAATGCAGCACTTATGACCCAGTGCATATATCCTTTAGTCATCATGCATTCATTGTCAAAGTCATCAGTTGTGATTTTGTTCATCTGTTTCGTTTTCTCTTTTCCACAAAGAAGTTGGTGTCCCTGGCTTTACTTTAACCCGCCCGGCATCATTTAAGGGTAAACCTTCATAGTTTTTCAGCTCACACAGCATTGAAGATTTGCACTCCACGAGCCAACCATCCAAATGTAATAGTCACAGGAACCTATACATATACATACATTGCTATGCCTGTCATTTGCCTGTATTGCTCCTGAGATGCCATGTATATGATATGTTGCTGCTTGCCATGTATTCAAGCACTTTCTGATTACCACCTGTCACAACCTGAAAATGACTAGTCATCAGGCATGGTCAGCTTATAAAAGTGAGATAACCAACAGTGAAAAGTATTACCTGCCAGAGGCTTTGTTATGCAGGGATGCAAAAGGAAAATTAGGGGAAAATTTCTATGTACAAAACTTTTGCATCAAGATGCTACTCCAGAGCAGAGTTCAGAGAATAATCATGTGCATAGAATTACAATAAGCACAAATGAAAAATTTAATCACAAACAAGTCACCTGTCCTCATCTGCATATGACTTTTTTGTAAATTATATTTATATGTTTTGACAATTAATCTATAACCTTATTTTACATCTTATGACTTGAACCAGACCATGTTTTGTTTTTGTAAAATAATTACAAAAAAGTAAAATATTCAAGATGCACAAAATGTTACCTCCTGTAGATTGCTAGAATGTGAAATGGTGGTATGTAGTATATTTGGTTTATAGAATGACTGGTTGACGGAGACCAGCGTTTTTGTTGGAAAAGCTTTACAATTGTAGTACAGTGCAATCATTTTGGCAGTATGTATAATAGCTGAACTTTGTTCACTTCAAAATTAGACCTACAAGAATTTTCTGACATTAGCAACTAAGTTTTTTTTTTTTTTTTTTAAAGTCTTATCGGGATTGTAATAGATCATCTGCAGTAGAACATCGTAAGATAGGGAAGTTAGGGATGTTCTGATGATATAAAAACAGAGATGTTTTGTGATGTCAGGATTCCATGGCTTCAGTATGGACAATATAAATAATTAATGCAAGGCTCATAAATCCCAGCAAACTCACAGAATTTCAAAGAAATTTATTTTCTTCTAAAAGGCCTGTTCCCTGCTTTTTGTGACTTCCTCTCTAAAGTCCTGAACTTTCAGCAGACCACTCTTTGATTTTCACAAAATCCTTGTTGTCTTATTGTTTCTTCAATACAGAAATTGTTCCCCATTCTTTTTACATTTTTTGGCAATTTCATAGAGTATTTTTCAGAATCACGAATTTTTATGTGAGAAATGCTATGTGTCCTCTATTGACTTTAAACTCTAGCTCTGAAACCTCAATACATGTACATCTTAGAACTAGAGTTTCATATCGGAGTAACAACTTGGTCCTTGGTCTTGCTTTTCCAAGGTTTTGTCAGTTCAGCATTGGGTTATGATTAACATTGATAAGCAAGTAGTCTACAATGCCAGGATCCAGTGCACAGCACTGATGTTAGAAACAGGTTGCATTTTTGGTGTTGGGATTCATATTTCATTATATGCAATCACAGGTTGATATCATGACAATGGTTGTCTTTGTTAGCGGAAATATGTTGATCCAGTGATTTTGAAAAAAAATTCTGTTAAATGTAGCTTAGGATTTCAGTGCCTTACTGAAGAAAGTGTACATTGTGTGCCAACACTATAAATAATGCATTTTCAAATGAAAATTTGAGATAATTGGTTTGGAGCAGATATTTTTATTTTTCCTGTGTGTATAACTACAGCAGTTGACCGACCGGATAAGCAGCAGTACTCAGATAGTTTTTGTGCTAGTAAAGCAGATGGATAAAACCTAGAACTTTGTTGAAGACTGTTTATGTTGTTCTGGGATTTGTTTTTTTCTTGTATATTTTCTTCACATATGCTGGAACAAAGATCTGACAATCTGATATAATATACTGCATTTTCATCTATGAGTCAATGCATGTTGTTATAAATTTTCATGTAATGTTACTTTTGTTAGACGTAATATTTTCATCATTGCTCTCTGCTTATGTATTGGGATTGTTGAATATGTGTTATATGTTGTTTATTCTCACACAAGAATTAACAAGGTCAGCTTTAGGCTAAATAATTTCAGACATTAGCTGGATACTTTGGGTCTTTTAATGCACAACCCACCCTCGAGTTGAAGCATTCTTTCCAATGCAAAGTTTCAGTTAAAAAAAACGTGTGCTCTTACATGGTGAAATGAGACTGTTTCTTTTTGGACATTTTCAAAACACCAAAAATGACTTAGGCAGTCATCTTATGAGCAAGGGGATATGACATTTATCCTTGTCAGTCTGCTCTTTGACATTGCGTGATGAAATTGGGTGCAATAGAGATACATGTTTTGTCTATTAAATAGCATGTTTTTTTGCAACATGGATTGTAAGTGAGGGGGGGGGGGGGGAGTGAAAAGAGGTGTTGTTGATTTCCTTTGCTGTGTCTGATTATTCTGCCTTTCAATAAATACCATGACAGATCTGGAACTCAGTGTCCTTCTTTTCTTACAAATGAAATCATTGTGCCTGATTGTTGCTTTAAGTACAAGGCTATTGGTTTCTACTCCAGTGCAACTACTTTCTTTTCTCAGTCTGGGATTTGCTCATCAGGCACTTCATTTAATGCATCAGGATCTTCAGAAAGATCTTTTTATGTCTTGATTTCTATTATTCACAAAACACCGTCGCAACGACCACTGACAGGGGGAATTACAAGGAGAAGAGCACAAGACTGCCATACTTTGCTCTGGTGTGGCAGTTATCCAACTGCAGATTTCAAGTTTTTGCCAGACAGGCATTTGTATGAGCATATCCTGGTGTGACAGGATCCTACCAGATTACAGAGTCTGCATCTTGGTCCAGCAGAAAACTTTGAAACGTCACAAAAATAAAAGCTATGGTGTTAATAACTGTTATATGCACAACTGAAATGACGATACACTGACAGGGCATGTACTTAAGAATTCTCCATTCTTAAGAAAGTCTTCATGTTCATTTTCAGTACTTGGTTTTGTTTGCATCTTCTGTTGTTTTGGTTTTTTTTTACTGAATGCATTGAAATGATCTTTTCTTGCTCTCTACGAATGTCATCAAGTCATATCTTTCTTGACACATCAAGTATCAAGTCTTCAATCATAAATCATGCACCCTGGCATGAAAGATTTTCTTCATTTCTGCACTGTTCCATTCATGGATTTACCCACCTCATTCTGTCACCCTATGTCAACACCCAATTTACTATGTTTCTCTTTACACACTTTGTAAAATGCTGCGGGCTGAGACAAATTTGGAGAAAAAGGTGAGAATAACTCCAGAATTTAATCCATGTTAGTTGCTGATGTCATGCTAGTACTTATTCATCGTACTGTACCAATTTTTGTGCCTTGCTGTGACTTTGGGCATCTCTTGGTTTTATCAGATCTGAGCCAGAAGACACTACATGTATATTAGTGCTACTTGTTTTATTTAAACATCAGAATAAAGTGCAGATTAGATGAGCTATAGAAAAAATAATTCTTTACAACTGCTGAATCAAACCTCACATTTTGTTTATTCATGATACATACCATCAAAGGATATCAGAGTGGGGCTGGATGTAAGAAAGGGCATATCATAAGATTTATTTACATGTATTTATCTTGAATAGATCTGATGTTATCAAGTTTTGCTGTTTATAACAAACCATCGTGCAACTTGGGTCTGAATTTTAAAAAATTAACATCTACTTATACAGACTGGATTGAACATTCTTCATAAACTTTATCAATTTACACAGAAATGTAGAAATAATAATAATAGTAAAAATTTAATACTTTTTGAATAATATAAATGTATTCACATAACCCAGTAGCAGGTTGACAAAAAGTGTGATAGTCTGCCGTAAATTGTCATGTCTTCCACAATTCTTCACTCCTTGTATCCAGAGATTAGTGTGACTTCTCAGCAAACTTAAGATATTTGCATCTAGTTTTTATATTCTTTCATCCTAGCATCCACTTTTGGTTTAGTATTTACATTGCCTTGACATACCTCACTGCAAACTTGACTGTCCAGTAAATGTGTACATGTATTTCCCTCTGCTTACTGTAAATTGGGACAGCTGTTTGTTGGCATGTTATTGTGATCAGTGGTTTGTTGTCTTTGACAGCAGAGGATTGCTAGAGATAATGCACAGATAACATACTCAGTGTTTTACCCTTATAGGACAGACTAGATATTTTAATTTTGTTACATGAAATGAAACATTTTTAATACAGTTCAGTAGAAGAATAGTCAGTATGTAGTTAAGATGATCAATTTGAAAGTGACATTTTAATTAGTGTTGCATAATGGGTTATCAAGAAAATATTATATCGATAACATTTTCATTTCTATTAACAAAGAGAGACATAATATTAGCATTTATTTTTAAAGTTCTCAAAGATCAACAGTAGTAGATCTATTATTTCATCTTGGATCATTTGCTTGTAACATAGTTAACAGACATGAACACTTGAAAACATAATTTTCTTGAAATAAGAAATCCAGAATTCGACCTGTGTGCTACACTAATATTACTATAATTTTGGACTTGTTTACAAGTTTTATAAGATGCATGGACAAGAAGTAGGGTTGCAGATGCAGAATAGTGCATACAAATTGAAAATGCAATAAAAGCACAAGTTATGGATTGCTAGGATCAAATTATAGGTAGCTGACAGTGCATTTATATCTCTGGCAGCATCATATTTATATTTCTCAATGTTTTTTATCAGAGCGTTGATTCTGGACAAAGAAGGCCGTATTATAACATACAAGCTTTGATTTGCTAGGATCAGCACCATAGCTGGCAAATCATCAGTATATTGACCAATGTCAAGTTAGAACTTGGAAGCTAGAGCAAGCAATGAAAAAATGCAAGTTTTAATGGATAAGAGTAATGTTGTAAATGGCGGACATGGTGTTCATTACTCTGAAATTGTCATAAAATATTAATCAATGCTTGAAGCTGGAATTTGGAATCAGTGCATGAGGTCTGTGAATGTTTTTCCTTTTTTGTTTATGGTTACTTGTTCTAGGTAATAAACATCAAGTTGCAGGATGGTTTATATGTCCATGATTCCCAACCAAAACAACAACAACAACAAGTCCTCTTGTTGTTCAACGTTTTCCTCAAAAAGTAGTTCTTATTGTTTTTGTGTATGTGCACTAGAAAATTTTATGTGGGCTGACAATGAACATTCCCACTGACTCATGTGACCGTAATTTTCTCCACATATAACATGCATATAGTCTTTTGTTTATTTATTTTTTTCCCTTTAGTAATTTGTATCTTTTCTTTTAATATATGGATGGCTTTTTTTTTTTTTTTCATCTCCAATTCTGCCTTTCAATCATTATTTTGATAATGAAAACAGTCCTCTAATAGTTCATCCAACCCTAAACCTGTCTGATTTTATAAGAATCATTGTCTGATAATAATTTGAGAATAGTGTCACTGAATTCACCCTTAACTTTGTATCTTTCTTTCAGTACATGTTCCCGTCCACGGTTGTAACCAATTCCTTATGGCAAGAGATATTATTCTAGACACTTTTCCTGTCAAAATCATAATAATTACAAACAAACAAACAAAAATGCTTATTGTCATATAAAATGCTTGCTTAAGTTTTCTGCAACTTTCAAAATATATTTCTATGGTCTTTGGGTACTGTTTATTTGGAATGATTCTGGCCTTAAGCTTGTTACTTTAACTGGGTGGAAATAAGGTAAAGTTTTGAATATTTTCATTACTCTGACAGATATTTTCAGCCTTGTATAATGCATTCTTAACATGAAGGTATATTATTTTTATTGTATTTTTGTATATGATATTCTTACGCCTGATATAGCAAGTTATCCACTGAATGAAGTAGACCCTTTTCTTTTTGTGTTGTTCTTTTTTTCGAAATTTGATTTGTATTTTTATTTGAATCCCAAAACTGAAATGATTTAGTTATATCCACGAGGTCTGAATAGTTGACATTTAAACTGATTTGGTAATCCTCTTTTACATCATCAAGTTTGTTATTTTTTGGTCATTTTATGGTCTGCTTACTGATATCATGCCTTTTTTTTTTTTTGTTAACTTTAGTGCACGGTTCGTAATTCACCACCTGCATTGAAATCATTATAACATGCAATGTGTCTGTCCTTTGTCTCATTTTATTTTTTGATAATTTTTTGTCTTTTGTTCTTTTAATATACTTCCTTGATAATAATTTAGTGACCTAAACTGATAGCTCAGAAACAAGGAATTAGGAAAAACAGCACATTTTCTCTTGATAGATGCCAAGATATGGTATTTTTAAACAAATTCTTGCTGGTTTTGACAAAATTTAACGGTAATAAAATATATAAACTTCAAACAAAAGGTTAGAGGGATCATTTTTCAGGTGTAAATATCTTAAATACAAGAAGCTGAACATTGTGTTTTTTATTTATTTAGAGAAAAAAATGTTATTAATGTAAACAAATTTGAGTTTTTATCTTTGTGTCCAGAACAATTTCATTGTTATTATTTGAGACTTAATCCGCTAGCCACAATGGTATCAAATAATGAAAGAAAAAAAGCAAAAAAGAGATTGTCTTTGAGGGGCAAAAATTCCTAAAGAAACTGTGGCATTTGTTGGTGGAACTTTTAATCCTTAATTTGTTTGTAGACTTGTGAAAAGTAGAAATAAGATTCGATGTAGGCTGTTTTTTTTTTGTTTTTTTTAACATTAATATCAAATTTTTTCATGACTGTGAAAGAGGTGGGAAATTACTAAGTCTAGCATGGAGACATTACTGGAGGTGAATCATAATTATATTCTGCTTCAAATATTTAAAAGGAACTTTGTTTTTTCAGTGTTATATGGGAGTTGTGAGGCTAGAGAAATTATTATGAAATATGCTTTCTGGCAACTAAATTTATATTGCATTTTGAAGCTTGTTTGCATTGCATTAGCATAATACTGAAAAACAGTGCCTCATAAATCTGAAAAAAAAAAAAAAATGTCACTGAGGATTATCTGTTCAGCTAAAGAAATTTCTCATATACATGTATCACATGCTTTAATGTGGCTTTTGGTTTTCAAGGAACTTTCTCATTCCAATTTTGTCTTTTTTTTTCCTCCTTACTGATAGTTGTCACAGACACTGAAAATTCTCCACTACACAAAACCAACCACACAAACAAATTTAAAAAAAACAACACAGGGTTATGAGGAATTTTGAACAAAATTATTATATTTTCTTAATCTGTGTACCATTTTCATGATTGTAAATAAGAACAAAATAAATGACAATATCTTAGATTTTAGCAATCTACTGCACACACTGTTGAAGATTTATAGTGGTGTGTCCACAGAATGGGCAAGATTTACTTTGTTGAGTTTGTGTCTGTAAAATATTAGATTTATATATCCAACTTCCATAAATTCATTAAATTTAAAACTGAATTCTCCCCCTTCATCATGTAGAGCAAAATAAAACTGGTATTGTTCATTGACTAATTTACAAAATATACAGCTCTGGTAAGCAACCTGGTACACCAAGTTTTAATCAGATATATTGTTCTTCACAAGTTAATACAAGTTTTTTAAATTATATTTGGTATTTGTGTCACATAATATTCTATTTATACAGTATATTTTTTCATATGATGGTACTCAAGTTATCTTCATTCCCCTAAGCAATTCACAACATATATATGAAACATGCTTGTTTGTGACATGGTATATATGTTGTCCCTTGAAATATTAATGGAAGATACATGTTTCTAAGTGTGTTCACTGGGAATTGTGGCTGTTCTGGTTAGCTTATACATAATACCTGAAATGCATCACACACTCTGAAATCATTTTCACTGGCCATACTGCACAGTGGAATGCCCTTAGACTGGTATGCTTTGTGTGTATGGCAAAGTTGCTTGCTGAAAAGCATGCTGACTTTGTTACATGGAGGAGAAATTTAATGCTCACAGTTCTTTTCATTTAAAGGAAAAAGAAAGAACAACCATAAGGAACCAGTGGATATATAGGGTACCTGTATTTGATGAAGCAAATAACACTTTCTATACCATTTTCTTTCTCATAGAATTACTGGTGTCTCGAAGGTTGGGGTCAGATTCAGGTGAGTTGTCCAGTCGATCATTTACTTCATCTGATGTTCACCTTCACGAAGTGTCTGTTGTTTAATTATGAAAGCCAGCTTTGTCAAATAAGTTCTGTTTAAATAGAGCATTATCTAACAGATCAAGAACACCTGAGTCGGGAGGTGAATGATAAATTCTATAATCTATCAGTTTTAATGTTGTTTCACCTGAGAGCACAGAGATATAACCCCCACTATGTTCTGATTCACTTTAAAATATGAAGAGATACAGCTGTTTTGCCATCGTTTTTGTTTCAGCTCATATTAATTATTAATATTTTTTTTAAATCTTCATTTTTTTATTTTTTTTTTTAATTTGTATATTTAGCATTTTTCCTAGTTTAAGATTAAGAGTTAATCATGAATTACATACATCAAGAATTCAACTTTAAGAAAAATCAAAGCAAAGACACAACATTTGTCAGAAAAAACATCTACAAGTGAAATTTAAGAACTTAAACGAGACAAAACGTCTTTTCAGTTATAAAAGTTTCTTATAAATTTTCACCAGGCTCACTTCAGTAATACTCCTGTTCACATAGCAAGTGTTAAACATTTTTCTGAATCAATGATGAAATCTTACAGATGTTCTATAGAGAGAATTGCCATAAATTCATAGCCTTGCCTATGAAATGCAATTTTGATATATATGTTCTTGTGTGTTTATGAATAGAGCTACATACAATTGGTGAGACATCTATATCTAAAGATACTCTAATCATATGTACAATGTAGTTAAAATAGAGTTTTGTCAGTCTGTTCTATATTTTTTATTACTTTACATTTGCAGCTTGATAACAATAGTTTGTTGTTTTTCAAATTTATTTTTTTTCTTTAAATGTATCATTTGACTTGTCATTACAAGTTGCTTCTTACGTAGTTTTATTTCAATTTCATTTCTATACTGATTTTCATATGATGCTGTCCAGTTCATGCTGGCATTAGCAAAATTTAGATAAAAACTTCTCCTGTGCTAAAAGCATTGCAGAAAGTTCATGGGGTTGCCATGAATAATTGTTAGAATTTTTTATTTTTTTTTGTGCTATTCACTTACACAGATAGTGATAAAGTCCTTTAACTTTTTTCTCTCTGTTTTTCCTTATGTCTGTGTGTGTGTTTAAATTTATTTTTTATAGCTTTTTTTTTTTTTGGTGTTGTTGTTTTTCACAAAGAGAATTATGGTATATTCTACAAGAGGAGGGAAAGGGGGTGACTAGTGCACCTCGATTGGGTAGTTTGGGGTCAAATGTTTCTTTCTCTTTTTTTTTTTTGGTATTTCTAAAATGAATAATCATTCTGTGCCAGATTTATAGGTCAAATTGTTCCTATGACTAGAAAAATTATTTGTAGTAGATTTTTTTTTTGTAGGTGGGTGTATTTAAGATTCAGCAAAGCTCCTTATTAAATTGGAGGAAAGGATAGCATTGTCAAATCTGTTATTCTGCCCTTATTGATAACAGCAACAGCTGAAATCAACATGCATCTTGTGAGGATTTTTACTATTAAGAAAGTTTACTGTACTCAAGAAAAACCCCCCAGGAGGCATTAAGGAGACATTTTGCCATATTGTAGAGGTTTATGCCTATTAAAGTTTTTTTCCATAGGTTTTATACATTTGTAGTCAGAAAAGTTTGTTTTTTTGCATTTTTCTTTTTTTTTCTTCCATCTGCTCCAAAACTTACCAACATATTTTCATCAGATATGGCCCGCATATTTTCTTTCACATAAAAAAAGAGAATAACACAGGCTTCTTATTATATTTCTTTTACTTTTCTGGAAAACATTTTTTAAAATGAACTTAAATGGTGATACGTATTTGATATATAATATTTTCAAAAATTCATCATTGAAACTTCAATTTGCTTATGTCAGTATTTAGATATTAGATGTCAGAAATGACATGCAAAGTTTGGAACAATTTGGTATGGTAGTAACAGAGGAGGTAGACTTGGAAAAACGAAACAAAGTTCAAGATGTCGACCGTTGCTAGATAGGCAACCAGACACAAGTTTTCAGGGACACATTTTGAATCAGACAGATAAACCAGTTACACATGTACACAGTGAAATAACACAAGGTCAAAAGCAAAAAAGGCTTTCAGATGTCACCCTTTCCCGTCCCTCAAAGGATGATCCAACTGAGGGCAAAAGAAATAACAGATACAGTTTTGAGAAAAGAAGACATAAAGAAGACATATTCAGCTCTTCTAATAAAATCCAATGTTTTCAGTTATGCTAAATGTGGAACACCTTTTATTTAATTTTTTTTTTTTTACTATTGTCTTGCAGCCAGTCAAAATGAGAATCAATTTTTCACCATATCATGTGAAAACCTATTTTATCCCCTATCAGATGATGAAAAAAGTTCCAAGTTAGCTTTATTCTAGCCAGAGATTTTGCAGTTTATAGAGATATGGGGGGGACTCCCCAGCAATGACCGAAATTTCAAGAAAATCTAGTTTAAATGAATGGTCAAACACATAACTCTACATACCTACCTCACAAAAACTAGATTTTAATGAAGAAATATTTTTAGATCGAGAGCAAGACCAGGATTGTCTTGTTTAGAAATGAATGCACTTTCAATTTCTTCAAAAAAATATTTAAAAAAAGATGTCTGAACCCCCTCATCACATTCAAAGCTTGACTTCTCGGATCTGGACCAGCGACTAGTGTCTCATTTCGACCGGCCGCCAGACAACTGTAAAATTTTTTTATTTTTTTTTTAAATTTTTTTTTGGTGATGATACATTATGTGATATTAAGAGTTCTATTTGCCCTTTGTATTCTCCTTTTTACTGAAATCATTGAATGCAGTAGTTGTCATGTATCATTTTACTCTAACAAGAATAATTCTTGTGTGGTGCAGGGCACATGAAATCAGCAGATGATTCCTTTAGTCGGTCTGCATCCATGCGGATGAGCAACAGAGCCAAGGCCATGTCATCGCTGATGCAGGCCAAATCAGCCATTGCCAGGCAGCCAATGATGCGGTCCAGCTGGGGAGGTTCGGCTGAGGATGTGTACAGCGACAAGAGTCTGAGGACACCACCGGGCAGTGCAAACTCTTCCCCGGGATCCACCAAGAAAGTAAGCTAGTTAGAACAGTAGATTACTGTCTTTAATACTCAGCCTAATTTTTAATCCATAGGCTGCCAGGACAAAAAAACAGAAAAGAATGAAATACGAAGAATTATTTCTCACACACAGTTTTTCTTCTGCAACTTTTGCCTACAAAGAATTGGAATTTCTAACCAACTGTTGTGTGTTTGTGTATGTGGGGGGGGGGGGGGGGGGGGTTTTTAAAAAAAA
>JBCAUA010097729.1:0-2500 GCA_038406235.1 Peronia verruculata
GGGTTTTCGATCTTCGTGTCCTGTCATCCCCCGATGCAGAACCCGCGAGTCGATCCCGGCCGCTCCATGAGCAGACAACATACCCATTGAGCCGCTGCGTCTCCCTTCTTTCGATATGTGACACGTTGTTCTTATTGCTATTGCTGTCGTCGTTGCTGTTTCTTGCTGTTTTTGTTATTATCATGTTGTTGTTGAACTGAGCTCTACGATTTCATTATATTATCATTATGTCCTATAGATTTAAATTTCCTAGATCTAAAGTAAGTGCAAAAGTTTTTTGTTGTTTTTTTTTGCTCAATGCTTGAAACTCACGCCATGAAAAATTCCGAAGAGATTTTTCTTTTCTTCCTTACAGTGCTTGTTCAATACCTTTTGTATCTGGAAAAGGGAAGTAATAGGGCCGGTCAAAATTATCTCTGATTCGGGTCTTTGAGTCCAATGTATTTTTAACTCTAGAAGTGTCAGAGAAACTGCCATTATTTAGCACTTCTTTTATTATGTCTATTCATGTTCATGAAATGACAATGTTTACCTAAATTAAGGATGAAACAAGATTAGGGCCCTTTTTTTTTTTTTTTTGTTACTTTGGAAGTAATTCATTTTCAAAGTAAAATGAGTTAGTCATTGAACAAATCGATCCGTCAGCAGTTTTAGGGTTAATTTTGTGGTTCCTGGATTGGAGGCAAGCTGAATTTAACAAAAGTCAGCTTTAGCACCCTGCTTTCTCAAACCTTCAAACTACATGCTCGAAAGACAATTTGAAAGTATCGGAGAAATTATGTTCACATAATTTCTTATAATGTCACTGTGCAGGTTTGCTCTTCCTTTAGACACACTCAGGCGCAATATAGCAGTAATTGTACTGATGTGCCTTTAAATCCAAACCCAACCCAACACACACATGTCATACGCCCGTGCAGGCGCACACACACAAACACACTCAACATTTCTTTTACAAACAATAAGAACAACATGCACATCTGGAAATGTTGATTATATTCCAGAGGCTTTCTAAACTGTTCAGTTTGAAATTAAACGGGTCAGGATCTCTTAACACTCAAACAAGATTCTCCCCATAGAATCCAGGAGAAAAAAAAACTGAGATAATCCGTATTAATATATCAACTCCTACTATCTAGCACATGCTTTTGGACATAAATGCTCCATCAGGAAGCGAGGGCATGAATGGATGAGTTAGGTGCTGGCAGCGATAAGTACGTGACAAATAAAGCGTGAGCCATATCGTATGTCATATTGCTCTCTGCCCGAGTCATGTCCAGGATTGCGTCCAACATCATGGTATCTCTTTTCTCACCCTGGCTCCAGCTTGTGTAGACGTTTTGTAAGTCATTTTTTTTTTTTTTTGTCTCTTTGTTGTTCTGTCATGTTTGACGTATTGCCAGGGTAGGGATGATTGTTTGTTTGTTTGTGCTGGGGTTTAACGACACATCAGCAAGATTACGGCTATATTGTGTCAAACACGTTTACACGTCGAGAAGAAGAGAGGAAAGAAAGCGGGACAGAAGACACGAGCAAGGAGAGAAAAAAAAGAGATGTCTCCCCTGGGATGCCCAATATGACACTCCATGGGAGACACCCCCACCGATGGCGGGCTTACACCACCTGCAGGTGGGAGCAGAGAACTTACTTATAAACCCCGCCCTGCCCCCCCCCCCCCCCCGGGGGAGCCAGAATAGGGAAGTACAGTCAATGTATTTGCTATTAAGGAACTAATACTACCTTCAAAATGTTTGCATTTATCTGTTATGGTAGGGCTGTAATCTTAAAATGTTTGCAGTCAAAGACGGGGAAAAATGCGTCCCGAAAATATTGATTGTGGAGATCTATTCTATACGTGAAATATCTGCTTTTTAGAAGTCTAACAGAAAAACAAGGATGAATTGTTTTAATTTCCTTGCCGTGTTGCAGACATTTATTTATTTATTTATTTATTTATTTATTTATTTATTTATTTATTTACTTTAACAGTTTTCGAGTAATTAGACGAGAGATGACAATACCACCAAAGAAAACATCAAAATCTCTTTCTTATTTTTTCCTGATTGTGCCTGTGCCACAGAGCCAGTCGGATTTCATTTTTTTTTTTTTCCATCGTTAAAAAGGGTCTAACCCTTTCAGAATGCAGAGAAAACCTGGCTCCAAACAAATCCCAAAAGTCTCCACAATGATTGCGAAATGTCTAAATAATCCACCCTATTGTTGAGAACTTCAATACCGAGACAGCTTACACGCTGAAGTGAGAGCATTATTTATGTTTGCCTTGTGTTTGGTTGGGCCTGAGTCACTCACTTCACATAAATTTTCAGCTGCCGTTTTGTATTGCGTGTGGAGAAGAGCTGTAGAAGCCACAACTTGTAGCGTGTATACACTTGAGTAGTGGAGTACCTGCACTGAGGAAGTGCTCACTTCCGCTAACTGTTTGTATTGGCAGAGATAGGTATACAGTCAGGTTTGTTTGTCGGGGACCAGAAATCCACCT
>JBCAUA010097729.1:5000-10331 GCA_038406235.1 Peronia verruculata
GGACTATTTTATTATAAGTTGAAGAAGAAGAAAATCTTTACTCTAGAGGTCACTGTGTCATGAAACAAATAGACACTTACATGATGACTTACATGATGAGGAACTACATCGATACAAAAAGCGCCACTCTCATGTGCCTGATGTCAGAAAGTTCAATTAGCAGTCGCAGTGGCCAAGCCTTGACAAAATGGGTCATGAAAATTGTAGGTTATGTCATGCCGATAGATCATAGCCGTATGTTTGTAACTAATTGCTCTCTAATGGCGATCTAAGTTACTATCTGACAAAAGGATATTAGTCCTGTAACATTTGTTCAATGGTCATAGATTTTATATTGCGCCTTCATTCGTTTCGAGAGAATAGAAATCCGTAGGCGGGGGGCCGAAAGGCCAAAAGCAGGGTTTGAGCTCAGTTCTTTGTTGCCCTATCTCCATTTTTCACATTTTGAGAAAACTGATGAGTTGAATTTAGCAACTGTTTTTGTACATAGGAGATAGGACAAAATGATTTTCAAAATCTACCTGTTTGGGCAAGTGATTGGTGAAATGACTACAGTATATGGTAGATTTACTTTCCTTTTTTTTCACAAGACAGATATATCTCCAAATTGCCCAAAATGGAGATAGGATAACATAGAACTGAGCTCGCGAACTTTCTTGTGCAGTTGTTTTGCAATCCGAGGTCAATAATCTTGTGACCAAATTTCCTGCCACGTGCAGATTTAAGCAGAGTTCAGTCAGTTCAGACTGAAAACAAGGACATTCAGTGACATCAGTCACGTGACAATGCGAGATCACTGTGACCCAGCTATATTACTTCCTTTTGCCGTTACGTGACGTCCATGGTAAGCATTGCTTTCGGTTTTCCTACGCAATTCATCCAGTGACTCTGTGGTTTGGCGTCTGCTCATGGAGAAAACAGGCCGGGATCGACTCGCGGATCTTGCATCGGAGGATGGAACGACACGAAAATCGAAAACCGCATTTTTGTTCAGTGACTTAACGACCCCCTGGCTTCCTGTGGGTAGGGAATCCCGACGTCTAGCCTTCTTGGATAAAGGCGAACACATTTCGGAAGTTCCTTCTGTATGTAACGCACGTTAAAGAACCCCATGGCAGTTCAAAATCGACGAAAGAGTAGGCTGCGTACCGCTGTCAGGGCAAAATTTCCAAATTCCAAATGTCTACTCACAAACAAACAAACAAACAAAAAAAAAACCTCACTAAAATCAGCTACTTTAAACTCAGATAATCCTACTTTCTAAGGATTTAAGTGGGCTTATAAAACAAAAAAACAAGCCTTTCAACCTCCTCCGGGGTGGTTATCTCGACTTTGTAAGCCTTCCAGTATCCTAGGAGGGTTATTTTGTTTCTCGTTACCAGACAAAGGAGGTGTTGATCAAATAATGTAAAGAAAAAACAAAATGGTCATAATCACTGTTGTGTCCTTTGCTTGAAACATATGCCATGAAAACTTCACGTATACAAATAATAATAATAATAATAATAAGTAATAGTAAAAATAATAATTAATAAATATATACTTTTAATCTGCAACAAACCCCCAACTGGCCTGTGGACTCGAAAACTGCCGTATGGATCCATATGAAACTTAGCACACAAGATTGTTACATTGGATCTGTGTTTGTATGTACATAAAGCCGAAAAAAGATTACTATGTTTAACATTATTCTTAAAAATGCGATAATAAATTGAATAACAAACTCGCGAGGATGTTTGATCGGACTAGTACTTTCAATAGTATGACGCATTCGCGACGCCAGACAAGTTTTCTTTGGGTTACATTCAGTATGATCAACCGAAATAGCAACAACGAAGTGCACACGCTTGCCATATACTTTAAGTAGCAGGGTTATATTTAAAAAATCTCCAAGAGAGGCCGTGGGTTCTCTTCTAGTGAATAAAAATATGATACATGTCTAAAGAGAGTGTTTCCTTACTATTTCTATAATTTTATCTTAATTTTTTTTTTTGTGGGTCTTTCCAAAGACATAAATGACGTAAATGGATGCTTTTCGTCTTAGCATTTCTTGCTCAGGGAAGTACAAACAATAGGGTTGGGCGCAGGGATTTCATATACACAATGTCAGATAACTGGAACGTGCTTGAGGATCATGTGGTTACTGCACGATTCTGTGCATGACCTGAAGCATTGACGTAAGCAGCTTTAATGATTATATACATGTACTTTCATTTTAACTTCATCTGTTTTGCTGAGCTGGCGACGATACCACAAACGTCTTCAAAACTGCGTGGGTTTGAATGCGGATCTAACCTATATGTCGTGTGAACAAAGAAGAGTTGCCGATGTTTATGGATCGTGACTGCAGTTTGAATGGGGTCAGATTGATATCCCTTCTGGCAGTCCTTGCTTTAGTTGTTATGCAAGTCAGGATGAACATAAGATGGAATCATAGCACGTATAGCGACAGCAGCAGCGAGGCATGCAGTTATGATAATAGTTAACAGTGATGATGACGATGGCGAAGATGATATTGATAGTGATGATGATAAAGATAGTGGTTGTGGTGGTGGTGGTGGTACATATAGTGATGGTGGTAGTAGTGGTGGTGGTAGTGGTGGTAGTAGTGGTGGTGATAGTGGTGGTGGTCATGGTAGTGATGGTGCTGGTGGTGGTGATAATAGTGATTTAGATGGTCGTAATGGTGGTAGTTGTGGCGATAGTAGTAGTCGTGGTAGACATGGTGGTGATAGTGGTGGTGGACGTGGTAGTGATGGTGGTGATGATGATGGCGGTGATGATACTGATGAAGGTGATAATGGTGGCGGTAGTGGTGGTGAAGTGGTGGTTAGAGGTAGTGGTGGTGGTGGTGAAGATGGTGTGATAACAGTGATGAAGATGGTGATAATGGTAGTGGTAGTGATGGTGGTAGTGATGAAGGTAGTGCTAATGGTGGTGGTGGTGATGATGATGATCGTAATGGTAGTGGTAGCGGTGATAATAACGATGAAGTTGGTGGTTATAGTTGTGGGAGAGAAAAAACGGGAGGGGGATGCGGATTCTGTTTGATATTGATTATGCAGGCAATTTTATAAATTTTACATTTTATACTATTTAATATGTTTACTTTATTGTCTTGACGAAGAGCCAAAAGGTTAAAAAAAAGTTGGCTAAGTGATTTGAACTCACCTCTCACGATGAGTAAGAAATTAATGTTTATGACTAAACCACTTCCCTGTGAGCCTCCCTACTGCAGATGCCTTCGAAAAGTAATGAATAGTGGTAATGATTCTAAGAAAACGCCTGGCGTACTTCCGCGTTGGATTTTTTTCCGAAATCTTGTGTTGTAACTTTTGCCATTTCTACCATATCTAGTTCTATTTTATATCGTCATTTGTTCCTTTTCATGCATTTGATTTGTTGTTGGTAGAGAGCCGTCTTATATGTTAAGACATTTTTATAAAATACAAGTTGTCTACTTCGTTGCCTGTGGAAGAGTCAATAGTTTGACTTGCAAATTTGGCAGGGTATTACTATTAACATCAATATCAAACTCTTTGTATGTTATTTTCTGTTTTATTGTTTGATTAGTTGCCGGTTAGACAGTCTTATTTAAAATATTTTATAAAATGACGATGATGATTCACTTTTAACATCAAGGTTAAATTATTTATTAATTATGTTATTTGCTTTTTTTTTTTTTCTTTTAGAAATTGTTTATTTTTCTCTTTTATAAAGTGATGATGATGATGATGAAGAAGAAGGACCAAGTTGGTCTGAAAATTTGGCTTACCTTCGATTCAACATCAAGAAGAAGTTATTTATAAGTGTTATTTGCTTTTTTCAAATTTTTTTTCTAAATTGTTTTGTTAGTTGCCGGTTGGACAGTCTTTTTCTATTTTATAAAATGAGGGTGTATGTGAAGATGATCTCAGCTTTTATTGTTTGTGATACGAGACAAATTAATCAGGACAGAAATTTTGGAAATGAATTGATAGAATACTATACCATTACATGCAAAGTAATGTCTACACTAATTCTTAAAATTGCTATAGTTTTCCAATGGGTGTAACTTACACATGAAATGTCCTGACCATCTGCCTTATATTCGAGAAAATTTGCCCAGCTACCATATAGTGAAAGAAAGGATTTATTTTTCCTTTCTTATCTTCTCTTAAAATTCAAACTGCCAAGACTTTCTACAGAGACCGTAGCTTAACAACCCCCACCACAACATCCATACTAATCTACACATTGTATATGTTATTTGTTTCAAATTTTTTTTTCTTCATATTATGGTTCATTACAAGATATTCATAAAGAAAGCCACACACAACAGATATTTTGCCACACCCAGATCAAAGTAAAAACCAAACCTGAACGTGTGCATCGCCTGATTTAAATTCTGATTATGACCTATGCCAAACATTTGCCTGGAGACAGCATGGGTGTGTTTTTTTTTGCCTTGAGACTGAGAAGTCTTTGTTACAATATTAGCAGTCAAAGCCATGGTCCCTTGGTCTAAATGAAATAATCTACATGTACTACAAAAGCACTGTTTCACTGACTGAACATGCATGGCAGACACAAATACTGTTATAACTATCGTTACACTTGCAAGGCCTAGTTCTGTTTGACTGGCATATGCCATGGTGGGAAAAAAAAAAAGCTGCATTGGATGTGTACTATATTGCTTTTCAACTTCACATGAAGACAGGTCTAAGACATATCTGTCAATTCAAGGCAATCTGAGACCAGTCTCAAGACATTTCTCACAGCAAATCTGTGTCTTGTACGATCAGCCTAATTAAGACCTTATTGAAGTGAATGAGCCTTTTTTTTTTTTTTTTTCTCATTTTTCTTTTTAGCTAGCAAAGCGATTGTTTGTTTTGGGCTTTAACGGCGCGTCGCCCTCACATTAACAAAGAGGCTTCCTTTTGCCAAGCACAAGAGGTCTAAGATAAACATTGTAAAGAAGGGGAAAAAATCACTCTAGTTCCAGTTATTTGAAATTTGTGGCCAACAAAAGAATAAAATATGAACAGTTTATCATGATGATATAAAAAAAAAGTTGATATCTCCATTCTAAAGTGAACTTTTCAGAACTTTCTGTAGTTAATGATTCTTTTGGTAATCTTCTTATACGTTGTGCCAGGCAAAGGGAAGTAATGTATTGTTGTTTTTTCTTAAGCCTTTCAATCCTAAGAGACAGGATTATCTCGGCTTCTAGAAGTTGCCAATTTTTGCTGAGAAATTTTGTGGGTAGAAATTTGAAATTTGGGAATTTTGCCCGGACAGCGGCACTCAGGCCTACTCTTCCATCGATTTTCAACTGCCAAGGGATCTTTA
>JBCAUA010097740.1:0-10331 GCA_038406235.1 Peronia verruculata
TATCTATCTATCTATCTATCTATCTATCTATCTATCTATCTATCTATCTATCTATCTATCTATCTATCTCTCTCTCGGCAAAGGCCATGGATGACTAGACAACATTGGGGAAGAAGGGAGACTGTCACTAGTCAGAGCAAATGAGAATCGTCTTCATACATTATATATACATGGTAAAAGAACAATATTTCTTACCTATTGAAATTATAACAGTTACGTGAAAACAAAGGACACATTTTTTTTTCTTTGTTTGTTTTTCGTGGTTCTTAATGAAAATGGATAGCAACAACGTTTCCTATGTTTAAATCAAAATCGTAGGAATGTGGTTAACCGCTGATTCAGGTTCGCCACAAACAAAGTGTAAACATTCATTTTATGGGGAAGGAAAATGGATTATAAATTTTCAGAGCCACTGCATATACTGTGGTCACATCAGATGGTCACCAGGACTCGCTCCTTACGGTTACGGTTACGGTTTTGATAAGCTTTTCAACCTCCTGACGTGGTGGTTATCTCAGCTGTAGCTCGCTCGTAAAGCGGAAAGGATGAAAGCGCTGTACTAGGGAATTTCCGTCTCCGATGATGCTATGTATGAAATGACAATTTTGATGACTAGATCCATTGACGGGAATGAGGATTATTTTCCTTTCAGAGCACATTTAGGTCCTCACCATTGAATATCTAAGCGTAGAAGACTAGGGCATAATAGTGGGTCTTCAGAGCCACCTCATAAATATTATAATGTTACTGGGTCACAGACGATCACTAGGGCAAACTCGTAAAGTGAAAGTACTGATGCGGTTGGCTTTTCTTCAGTCATGAACAATAACGATGAGCCTCCGATGATTTTGTGTATGGACATTGATGGCAAGACTCGTTTCGGAAGAAAGGGCTGATGGGAGAGGGGGGAAATGTTAATAATGAGTGACATTACATGTATATTGTTATCCAGAGCATATAAAGAAAGTATTGATCATTGCATATCTAGCACTGGAAAAATGAGATTCAAAAGAATTTTCAGAGCTAGGGAAATGTTCCGATGTCCCAGATACACCAGGCATAGAATATGTTCATAAACTTCAAAAGCATGAGGTATCACTATCACTCTCACTTCGCTGGGTGGCCTTATTTATATAACATATTATTATTCATAAGAAAGTTGGCAATGTTAACCATATATTTCATACTTTTAAACAAGGGTGGATAGAAGTAACTTTTTTTTTTCCCCGTCACTCGTATCTTATTCATCCTTCCCGCTTCTCCCCCTCCCGCCTGTCCTTGAATAGGATCTGGACAGTGCAGGAAATGCTCATTTCAGGATAACAAGACTTAGTGACACTGCCTCTTAACCCTTGCTACTTTCTACATTATACATTAACGAAGTGAGCATCTTACAAGTGAAACAATACGCGAAGCTTTACGCACGTGACCAAAACTTAAAGCGGAAAATGTCACGAACATTAGGGCAAGGCATTTCATACTATTCTGAATGTGGAGTGCTGATGTATGAATGGTTCTATAGTTCAGTTCCCTCAATTCCATGTGACATGGGAAGACAGTTATCTATATCTAGGTTGTATGACTGCAGAGTTAATGTGCACATGAATTAAACCTCTTGCTATTCGCATTGGCCGCGAACCTTGTTGAGTGAGACAGCTTGTTAGCGAGCAGTCATTTGAAGCATGTGTTTGGCTAATTAATGATGTGTTCATATCATTGCAATATTTATTTATTTATTTATTTATTTATTTATTGTTTCTCCAGGCATCATCGACGTGCCCGAGAATATCAAAGGCTGTAAATATCTGAGGTCTATCGATGCCAGTGTCAACCCTCTCGGCAAGTAAGTTAGCAAACAATTGTCTGTTTATCAGGCTTGTTTGCCTGTCCGCCTTGTCTTTCTGTCGGTTCATGTGTGTGTAGGTATATTATGTCGACCTATCCGTCCGCCCCTGTGTGGCTTTTTTCTATCTGTAATTCAAATAATTTGTGTATGTAGGTATGTTGGTGTGTGTGTTTGTCTGTCTTTTGAGCCAAGTCATCCGTCTGTAATTTGTCCATCCATTGGGGTTTGTCTGTGCAGTGCGTGTGTGTATGTGTGTCGGGAGGGGGGGGGGGGTCTGAAGAATGTCTTTAAAGAAAGAGTTGGTCACAGAAAATAAGGAAAGGGAGGGGAAAATACACAAATATATGTCCAGCATGTGTGCAGTCGTTTTTTATTGTCCTGGCAACTGTATGAGTTGGACTGGAGAAAATTTGCCCAGCTCTCTCGTTTGAGTTCTTACCGTTCCCACTTCTTCATTGATGGAGAAGATGTTGAACTGCGGTTCGAAACTTATATTTGCTTTGCATCGTAAATTTGAAATTTACCACAACTGAATGGAAAGAGACAGATGTATGTAAAGAAAAGTCATCAGATCATCAATGGGTTACTTCTTTTAAACAGCCTTCCTTATTAATTGTACAGTTTCTATCTGTTACTGTATTCATCCTGCAAAACACACTGTTTCACACTTTGTTGATTCAGGTGTCAAAACCCATCTCGGCCCATTTATCGTTTGATTGCTTATTGATTACTTACTGTATATATCTGCGCGAGGGCAGTGAGGGAATAGATTCGGCAGTGATAGCAATGTGCCTCCATGAATTATAAGCAGAAGCTAAAGATATGGCGCTGGGATTTGGCTTGAGAGAGAGACAGAGAGAGAGAGGGGGGGGGGGGGAGACAAAAGGGAGGAGTGGGGAGAGAAAGGAGAAAGAGAGAAACGAACATATTTCTGCATAATAGCCTTGTGTTTAGACAGAACATTAGACACAGGCTAAATGTATGGTAATTGGGCTATTAAAAGAAAAAAGAAAAAAAAAAAAGAATGAGAGGAGGGCTAAGAAAGCAAACCACTGTTTGTAATAATGACCTGTAATTTTTGCTGCATTCCTTTTTCTGCCATTGTTTCTCTGTGGAGGACGTCGTTTTCCAAGCGCAGTGGCTGGAGGTTATCATTAGTTACTGTACAATAATGTAAGCTACATTATGTGAAAAGAAGGGGTCAGGGGTCAACATTATCCCTTGAGAGAGAGACCGAAATTTTGATCATTGACCACTAGAATCGATATTGCCCCATTGGTTGTCGCTCTTTCTAGGTTTCGACTTTCACTCACATATTATTCATCCAATCTAGGGGCCGTTAAGTAATGTTCCTATTCCCAAGAGTAATTTCTGACCAAACTATGCGATTTCGATAATAATAAATATTATGCTTTGTTCCTTCGGTAGCGTCCTTTCAGTCAGCTTTCCTCCTGAGCTCCTCCTCTTCTACAAAGATAAATATTCCTCTTTCACCAGCCCCCTTCTCCCTGCTCATGCAGGAGAATCAAAGAAAATAAAAGAAAGGACTTAGTGGCCAATAGCCAAGTTATGCCCCGTGTACAAAAAGAGCCCGGCACTTAATGCGGCAGTTCTAAAGCACTTAACTGGCAGCGACTGAAGACATGACAGGGAGAGGAGAACAACACTCGGACAGATTGGTACCATGAAGTCCTCCCGTCAAGTGTAGTAATAGCCACTTGCAAGTGAGAGGTGCCAATGGCTCTGGTCCATGGCATTAGTTAGGAAACACAGGTGGAGCATAGGCTCATGATTTTTGTCAGCTATTGTAGCTAAGAACTTTGGTTGTAGCCTGAATACAGGACAGAAGAAATGCTCAAATACAAAGTTGCCTGTCATTGTTCTCTGTTAGTCTGAGGGAACAGCCATGCTAAAGTATCGTGAATTAAAGGTAATACAAGCAACTTCACACTGTCACTACGCTATAGTCTTCAAGATGTTTTTGTCATATGTCTCTCTCCGTATGGCTGAATGTTTGTTTGCGAGACATGGGGGATTGGAAAGTGTACATTGTACATACAGATCTCGAATTCAATTCTGAACAATCATCTGTCCCTAGCTTGTCTGGCCCACTACCGCCGTGATCACTTGACTGGTTATTTTTGTGAGCACATTTTCTAAACAGTGAGTTTGTTTGTACCTTGCCTTGTTGTTGTTGTCGCTAGTAGTTGTAGTCGTCGTCGGTTTCCTTATAATTGTTGTTAGTGTCATTGTTGTTGCTGTGATTTTCCCTGCTACTGTTGCAGATGTTGCTGTTAGTGGGGGGAAAAAAAGCGAGAAGTTTATAATCGCTAGGTTGGAAACTGTTACGGGGAGGCTCAGCCTGGGAACTGTCAAGGGGAACGAAAGATCACCAATGGCGATCATTCTCTCGAAATCTGTTCATCAAAACTGTGTTGTCCAGTTGCATTGCTGTTGTTGTGAAACATATTTTTGTGCAAGATCGTGAGCAAGTATCAGAAGGATCGCTGTTGTGGATAGAATGTCAAAGAATCTTTTCCATAGTCGATTCCCTGGTGTGGACAAAGGGGCGAGACATGTATTCGCCATTACGGCGCTGGGCATCAATGGAAAGCTCCTATGCCTACAGCGATGACTTATTGGGGCTTATACCCTATAACTGTGACGATAAATCGCGATGATTCAAAGCTTGTCGCTTTTACTGCTATGGGAAGGAGGGGTCAGCTACCTGTGAGCTCATTCAGTTGAGAAAATGATGGCCTGGGGAGCGGGGAAGAGGGAGAAGGAATAGTGTGGGAAAATTAGAAATAGGATGAAAAAGAAAAGATAAAAAAAGCAAAAAAAAACTGAAGTAATGTGATCAAAAGTGAGCGAAGTGAAGATACAGAAATGGAATGGAAGAAGAAGAAGAAATAGAGGAAGAGGAAGGAAAAACACATGACTCCGTGGGTTACCTTTTCTGTTGTATAACTGAGATCAACCAGAGCATTTGCGTGATGCTTCTTCTCTCCTCTGATTTTTTTGTACATTCAAAAATATTCAAAATAATGAAATCATTTTACTTACTGACAGATCAGTCCATGGACTTAATACACCATGGCTCTAAGTCTCTTATGCCATGTACCCAGTCTGTTTACAGCAGAGACAGGTGTTTTTTCACAAGTAGTGGAAGGACAATTCTCTGTGGAAATTTCTAGGAATCTCCATCAATAGAGAGTACTATTTTCTTTCTCTTGGGGAACTAAATTTTCATACATATGTCGTTAATGGAGGAAAGGGAGAGAGAGAAAAAGAGATAAATGGGAGGGTGGGTTTGGAGGGAGGGAAAGAAAGAATCGTAATTCTTATGTTGAGCGTTGTTTGTTGTGGACGATCCACGGTGTCACCAGTTCAATATATCTAACATGATATAGAGAGAGAGGGAGGAGGCGCTACCCGCTATCAGATTGCAAATGACAACCACAGGTCCTAGCAAAGGAGACAGATAGACAGACAGACAGACAGCCTATTGCCTAAGAGGCCACAGTCATTACCTAAAACCGCTGCTCTCCTCGGAACAGCTTAACTGTTTATCCAAATCCATATTTGTTTCTCTGCCTTTCTCCCCGGCCACTACAAGACTCTGGATAAGCAAAAAATATACATGCATAACGGCACGGACTCACATCGGCGACTTGCTGTAGTTTATCAGTTTATAAACGTGTACATTTTTGGATTCAGCATCAGATAATCATTGGCAAGGAGAAAGGAGGAGGGGAGGGGGGATCACAAGTGGGTGGGGAGGCATGCATTGCCCAGCGTCACGCGCGTGTTACGACAGGAAAGCCTGTGATTAATTTCTGGCATAATTGGATCTAGGTGCTCTTGACCGCAGAATTAATTGAATCGTTAACACGCCGGGGATTTAATTACATGTTATATCTAACTGTGTCCCGGGCCGTACTACTTTGTTATGGAGATATATATTATATGGCTTAGTCGACAGGCATAGCTCTCTTAGTCTGCTTGACCTGAGACGTACAAAGGGAACAATAAGTGGTTGTTCGAACCATTGTTTCTGGCACTGGATGCAATCAAGAATATCCCGTATGGTTACAGTTTTTATTGTTATTGTTGTTCTTGTCGTTGTTTCCACATCTCTTCAATGATGATGATCTATTCAGTCAGTTCTTATCTATGGTTGTTGTTGTTGTTGTTGTTGTTGTTGTTGTTGTTGTTGTTGTTGTTGTTGTTGTTGTTGTTGTTCGAAATTCTGGAATTTTATCGTCCAGAAGGTATTAGGTGGAGATCTCTCATGGTAGTCAAATTCATCTCTAACTTTTTTCCCCTTCTTTTGAATGAGGCTTTAGACTGATGCTCACCGATTTTTTATATTTTTTTTTCGTTCGATTTTTAATTCTTTATTACACATGGACATTAGGCCACTCGCACCAGCATGTATGTGTGCACATACAGACAGCCACATTATTTGATGTGTGCACGATTAAGCTCCTCGAACATTGAGCAGAGTAAATGACATTAGAACAAGCTGGTCCATTGAATACCGATCAAGTTAATGACGGGAGGTAATCGTATCATACTTGACGCCCGATTCTGATGACGATTAGGGCATTCATTGCCTGGAGATCCGGGTGTCACTGCGCTATGTCTCTGTCACCTATTCCCGGTAACTGCCCTTGATATCGGCACTGCTTCATGTCAGTCTCCAACAGTTCCGGACACTCTCAGAGACAGATTAGCAGGTCATGCTTGACCATCCAAACTAGGACAATCTCCGCAGGCGGTATCTTTCCACAGGCTCAGACAGAACGTTGTATGATACACTTTTATCCCTTCCTGGACACCCCCCCCCCCCTAAAAATATTGCTTTAGTTCGTATTATTAATTGTTTATTTTCACCTTAGATTTTGGGGAAATGACAAAGAAAAAAATGAAAACGAACGTAGATAACTTGACAAACATAAGAGAGTAGCTGTGGGCATAAAAATCAGATATCTATAATTCCATAATTAATCTCCGTAGAAGGAGAGGCAGGGTGGGGGCATGGTATAACCCTTAGATTCCATCAATTTCCTAGATCCTGATGGCAGTTATAAATTGCAGTAACCACCTTCAGACCCTGACACGTTCTTAAAATGTGTCTCGAGATACCTACATGGCTCTGGATAGATTGAGATCTCATGGGGGAACTGGCGTGTTGTGACCGGAGGAAGTTCTCACAAAGAGGAGGAAAGACTTTTCTATTCTTTCATCTGTCACACAGACAGTAGGCTAAGACTCCTCAGAAAGATGGCGGCCAATGTGAACAGAAAATGTTACCGCTGTGTGTGTCTCATCAGGCGCCTCCAGATTCTCACTCACGTGTGGTACTGTATGCCATTTGATATGGCCTCTTGGAGTTCCACTATAGATCTATCTTTGTTGTTGTTGTTGTTGTTGTTGTTGTTTTCGGGTGACGCCACTGATAGTGAGTCGGGATGAGCACTGACATTTACCCCAGGTGTGATCGGTCATTGGCATCGCTAAATTATGTAATTTTCTGTCGCGGGTGTTTGGACCGGGGGGGGGGGGAGAGATTCCGAGGTCGAGGTTTTTAACCATGTTTCACCGTCGAGTGGCTGAAATTGGCATGTTTGTGTAAAGTTTAATCTCAGTAATGGCCAGGCGGAAAGACGTTGATACAGCTGGGTGTGTGTGTGGGGGGGGGGGGGGGATGGATAGAGGATTGGGGGAGGGAGGGGGAGGCATAATTATGGTGTAGTACTGACGTTAGTCAGTGGCCGTGCTTATTCTTAACGTGAAGTGCATACGCCTACAGGGCACTTCGCTGCTGTAAACAGAGATAAGTAAGATTAACCCTTAGCCCAGGGCCTTATGCCTGGCCCTTGGTTGTCATTACTGAAGACGCACTACCTACATTGGGAGGCTTAGCTCTAGTTGTTTTGTTAGAACAATGTTGATAACCGCCCTCACAAGCAGCAGTTTTTGCTGATATTTTCCCTTTATTCCGCCAGTTCTCTCTAACTTAAGCCAGGTCAGAGCCGGATTGCAAGATCAATGAATGGGCGGGTGCTAAAGTTATTTGACCGCTCTGCCCTTTTTACCACGTAAGCTTCGCGGCTACCTCAACCCTACTCCTTTCTCGGTCCCATAGACCACAGCCAGGTGCCCGCTCCTCCCCCTGTGAGATTCTGTTTCTACTTCAATTGTTAACATCGTAATTAGATCCTGTAAGCCGATCAAGGTACCTTGTCATACAGATTTCTATCTGGAGACAGGAGAAACAAGGAAAGTATCAGTTGTGTGGCCTGGGAAGTGTCTGAGTTAATGCGCTTACCCTCTGGTCTGTAATTCACTTACTGTGGCCAGTGTGGTCAGCAGACAGTGGAAACAAGCGGTTATGACACTAGACGTCAGAGGTTTATCTAAAGCTGCTTGTGGTAAACAAGGGGTCAACAGTCCAACTCTTCGTTATGCTTGAGAAAACATCGAGAAATTCTTACTTCAATGAAGTTCACAAAAGGTTGGCCCTTCATCATAAAAGCTAGCGGTGGGAGCTTCACCGTGAATGAAGTTAATTCTCAGCAGGCTATAGTGACATATGTCCTATTACAGAACTTGGTCCTAACATACATACTTAATGAACGCGTTTGTGTGTCAACCGTGGAGAAATTTCAAGCCAAAGATGAGGGAGGGGACCTGCTATTTTGCAGTTTAAAACTTCTGTCTGTGTGTTAAGTAGTTACCAGATGGAAGTGATTTCAATATTTCAATGGAATTAGTGTTTTATAGATCCCATCGACCTTACTTTAGAAAGCGTAACACTCAGGCTTGATAAATAGGACTGGATGAGACTGATTCAAGAGTAGGTGGGGATAACATGTCCAGGCGGTATTTAAAACCTTAAGTATAGCACCCATATTTTTTCACTTGCCCTGCAGGCTTTGGACTAAGGCGTAATAATCCTAAGATTAAAGAATTATAATATGTGTTTTAAATTATTCTTTATTGTGCAAGTTAAGACAATTTCACAAAGATCTCATGATCTATATCCCATGAGCTATTTTTTTCGTCTGGGCCAGGGATTGTTTTAATAACTGCTTTTGCAAACTGACATGGAAATTATTCAAGTTTTTCCTGGTTATCTGCCCGATAAATAAACTCAGAAGTGTATGGTCGTTTTGGAATTCGGATTATTAAATTGAGGCTATGGGAAGTGGCGTTTGTCAGGTTTTGCTGTAGTTTCCAATATATTATTATAATCGATCTAGAAGAACTTTTCTTCATCTGGTAACGTTAAATAAACCTGCCTAAGACGAAACTATGCAATCGGCCACCTTCATCTTTATTGGTGAAACCCGTTTTATTCTCCAGAGTGAATCATGTCATTTCAGTAGTTTGTTTGATTTGACTCTGTCTCTTGACAACGGACTATAAATATAACTATAAAGAGTTTTCAACAGCGTTACCGCAAGGAAGAGTTATATATAGCCGTAGAAAACACAGCCAACTGAAATTGCCAAGTACTGGTACAATTCTAGATAAACCAAGGCGGGAAGTTCCGACACTAAAGTCACTGACTTACATGGTTGCCTGTAATCCCTAGGGGTCATATTCAAAGCTTGAGGCCACCCATGTTTCGTTTTTTTGGCACCTGTTGGGGTAACTTTCACACCATAGATGTCTGAGATCTGACCTTGAATCTGCTTTACCAACCGACTCATTAACCACGTGATTACTGTACTGAGTAAACTGTTTGCTTTGATCTCCCTGATCCAAAGCCGAGTCTTCTACAACTGAATGATTTCCCTTGCCATCTGCTGAGGCTCTGTGTAGGAGAAACCAGTTATCATTCCAGCCTACTCGTGCGTTTCTGCATTCAAATTTTGATACTACATAAGCTTACAGATGATAAATGACAGTGTCTCAAGTTGTGTGTCTGTAAAAAGAAAGAATGCATATGTATGTGTGTGGGTTGTGTGTATGTGTGAGAGAGAGAGAAAGAAAGAGAGAGAAATTGATTCGCTGCGTTCGGGTCTATTCCTGGTTGTATCTTTTGCCCATTGCTAAACATCACACACCGAATTATAGCACATAATTTATAGGCAAAATAATCTTTTGATCATTCAAACATTCCTCTGCTGATGCCACAGTTCGGTGACGACAAGTTACCCTCCCTGGCGTCCTCATGTAGTCAACACCAGTCCTGGTGGCTGTTTAGATTATGGTCCTCAGTTAGATGTCTTCGTGGCCAGCTCGGCAGTAATTACAATGATATGTTTTTTGAGGAACTGCCCTTTTCCAATCTTAACCTTTGTCGATTGGGATGCGTTGAGCGTTACGCTCTGTATACGTCTTTCAGCCTCCTGGTGAAAATTTTCTCGTTGCGGCTGAATCCTTCTTCTCTGTCTCCCTCTCTCTCTCTCTCTCTCTCTCTCTCTCTCTCTATCTATCTATCTATCTATCTATCTATCTATCTATCTAT
>JBCAUA010097761.1:0-10330 GCA_038406235.1 Peronia verruculata
GTTGAATGTGACACCACCCGGTGAAAATTTTCATGATAGATTTCAATAGTCCTTATCTGGCAATAGGTCATATATGTTTTAACCAATCTGTACCTAAATATGGGGCAGCTGACATGCAAAAGTGACACAGTTCTAATTTCTAGTATATTAGATGAAAGAAATATCTGCTTTGGTCAAGAGAATGAGAGCTGAGTTTTGCCCCTTCAAAGAGAGTACTTGATGGTTAAGCTGACAGAATGTCAGTTAACTTGATGTTGGTTTTTGGTTGGTGAATGTTGTGAACCAGAGACAATCACTTGAAGATCCTAGTGTCCTACCACAACCAAACTAAACATCATTGAAATGTAAAGGAGGCACCTATTATCAAATCCTTAGACATAACATGGGCCTCTCTCAAAGTTTTTCTCTTATCAGTCAGTAATGGAATGGGCAGGTGAAAGCATGAAAAATGGCTGAAATTGACTGGTTACTTTCCTATTGGTTCATAATACATGTACAATGCATTTTTCACATTCCCAACCCTGCTACTTATCCTCACAACAGCATAAGAGATACGAACAAAATCAAGGACAAGGTGGGAAACTTTCAAAATTACCTTGGGAAATCACAGTCATAAGCACTTATCCATAGCTTCTACATAGAATCATTTTGTATCATAAAACAAACCAAGGGAGTATCAGTACATGAACATAATTAAAGTTCTATTTGATAAAAATGTTATAAGCATTTAAATCTTCATTTCTTATATTCTTTTCAGACTTGTTATACAGTGGGCAGTTTCAGTTGCTGCCATGCATAGATCTAGTGCACTTTATACAGAAGTAAGGAAGGGCATCTCCTGGAAGTGATTTTTTTTTATTATTACAGGTAGACTACTTTAAGCTTTTCCATCAAATTCAGTATGTTCAAACTAGAAAAAAAAAGAAAAAAAAAATCAACCTTCTCAAATGGTTGCCATGGCAAAGACACCAACTTGGATTTTGGCTTCTCATAAATGGCTATCTTTGAAATCTATCTCCTCCATCAAATATCAAATAAACTTGATTAAACTTGGTGAGCATATTGTTTCAGTTTGGCATAACATCTGAAAGGTTACATACTTTCAGCTCCTCAATTGCAAGAGAAAGGTTTATAGAAACTTTTGAATACATGCCATTTTCTTCAAAACAATTTTTCTCCGCACATGTCTAAGTTTCTTTTGTTTTTTTTTTAAAATGATGTATGTTAAAGCTAGTAAGAATCAGTCCAGAAATAAAATAGTAGAAAGCAAAATACTGACAAAAAAGAAATGGGTTTTGAGAAAAGCACATTTAAGTTTTGTTTAAGGGAATAATTGACATAGAGCATTTTTTTTTTTTTCAGCTTTTAGCCTCTAAGTAGCCTGTTTTTCACATGCTAACCCTCTCCTCTGTGTTTTTATTGCCTTTTCCTGAATTTCTGTTCATATCTTTTTTTGAATTTTGTTTCCTCCCATTTCTGGCATAGGACGGGGCTTAGGTTACTACTAGAAGAGGTCAGAATCAGCTGTTTTCTGCACCTTTTGCCTCTATATAATCGAATAGTGATGATCTACCACTGCATGTAGTCCCAGAGGGAGCCAAATCTTGGTTGACAGTAGGCTGGGACATCTGTTGAATGACTATGGGTCAAGCACCTTAGAAAGGTATCAACTTTTTAATACATTTATATTCAGAATAGACAAGATCTTCAAAAGAAAATACAAAACAAAAATTGCATCTTTTTAGCAAAAAATCAAATTCTAGCATGATGCACCCTCCTCCCTAACACTACACGTGCAGAAAACAGCATGTACTGTACCTACAAATATAGGCTTTACTAACAGTGGCAGGCAGGATCACTGCTCATAGCAACAGGCTGGATTTTGAATGAAAACAATACTCCAGAGACACTCAGAATTCCAACAAAGCACAGAATGGAACATAAAATGTCAAAATCATCTGACTGCTGAAAATTATGCTTTCTCCATCAAATCTCTTCCACCAAAATATTAAACTTACAGTATTTCTCCATGGTGTTAACTCACTAGTGACGTTTCCCGCAACATATGCCGGACAATCCTGTGGTCAAATAAGGTGTTTCCCCCAACCCTTGTTTTATGACTTTACAATTTTTTCAAACCGACCCATTTCACGCACATGCCTCTGGTTACTGTCTCTTCACGTAGAGTCACCGTTTGTTCTGTTTCATACAGAGTTTAGCAGAAGTCAGTCGGTAACTTTTTGAGTTTTTGAAGAACAAGTTCTAAAATACAGGCGGTCTAACAATTCCTAAGTCTAGATCTAGATCTTAGAATCCTAAGATAAAGGCAAAGCACCAGCATCTTCCTTGACTACATCTAGTGCTTCTAAATCTAGAGAAACTTTTTTTCTGCACAGCAGGCAGATATGTCGAAACCATCGCTGTCTGACGATTAGACAAGTACGCTAGATCTACATTATCCAATGTCTTTCCCAAATTCTCAGAAAACTCAAAATCTGATTCATTTTTAAAAAATCATTAAAAAATAACTATCTGACATATCCACATCTGTTTTCTGCATCTGACTGTGTTGATTTAGTACTGTCATAAGTCATTAAGTGTTAAAATGGTTGATGGGAGTTACTATCATATATATATATATTAAATGGTTGGTGTGGGACCAGACTATAAAAAGTATGTTTTATTAATTTTTTAAATTCCTCTTAAAATGCCAATCTTCAGTGCATCCAAACTCAAAACAAGCTCAGTCTTCAGCGAGTTAGTAGCTAGTTGAATACTTTTCAGATTTATTATACTAAGGAAGACTCTCAACCTGAAGTCAGTACAACTGTAATAGGGAATTGTACTTAAATGGACTCCACTGCATATCGGGCTGAAACATGTATGCACTTTGCCATTTAACAGTTTGTTTCTTAAACATTTTTTGGGGTAAAAATATAACATATTGTCGAATTCTGGTCTAAAGAATTGTCTTTCTCTGACTTTCTGAAATTACTTAGCAAACATTGGTCTAAATGATAAACTTTTCACAATAGGCTTGCTAATGCTTGACATTACAAACCTTCAAATCCCCCAGATATTCCAACACCTCCATGTCTTCCTCATCAATTAGTGAGCACCAAGGTGACGTTTTGAACACTGCTGTTTCATATCCACATATCAGATATATCAAGCGTACATTTGCTGCGTATAAAACAGGAAAAGATTCGGATGAGAATTCAGATATTCCCAACATAGTTTCAAATAGCATGACTAAATGTATGTAAGAATCTTTGCGTAATGTGTCTATAATAATGTTGAATGGATATAATGTTACAAATTTACAAATTCTGTGCAACATCATACCTAAGATGCCTTTATCTGTAGACATGATCACTCAAATGGTAGAAAAACATAAATTTTAAGCCATTACTGGAAGAGCCATAACTTTTTACCATGCAAACAACGTCAGGCAATCATAGACTATGAGGGATTATTTAATAAGATGATGATGATCCGCTGTTGAAAAATGACCAAGTTTTCTTCCATTCACAATATTGGTGACAATCATATATGTCGCTGTCAGGTTCAAACTGTGAAATTGCAAAATGGGCAACTTTACAAGAGAAGAAAAAAACTCTTTTGTGTTTGCCACAAATTGTCCAGACCCTTGCTATTTTGTTTTTCAATAAGAAAATATCCATACCTGACAGACAGTGGTAATAAAATTTGATGGAGGCATTTTGATGACTTTGAAGTGCAGAGACACGTTTATTGTTTGCCTTTCTGTCGAACAGTTATACGGTTTACCTGCACACGATGCAGATACACAATATGCTGGTCAATTGCAGAACCACTTTATGCCGTAATCAGCTGGTTACATGGTACCCGGGGCCTATATCAGGGCCATGTTGTCATGCTTCAGAGTAAGTTTACACAGCAACATTATGCTAATGATGTTGGTGATTGCTTGATCAGGTTTAATGTCAACGCTAGATCTGATTTTTATCACAGCAATGCAGTCCAGTACACTACAACAATCTTAAGACTATTTTCTTGTTCTCCTTTTTTTTTTTTTTTTAATTTTATTGTCAGTGTTTGTTTAGTTGTTTAGTTTATTGTTGAATTAGCATGTTTTCACTATGACCAATCTTGGTCATCTTTGTTGTTTCTTTTTTTTTTTTTTTTCCCTATATCTATACACTTCGTTGTTATTGTAAAATAAAAAGTCTTTAATCACTGTTTTTACAAACTCTCTTGTTTGTAATTAAAGCCAATAGGAAGGCTTTTAGCTGTATGTGCAATGTTATTTGGTAGTGTTTTATCCCAGTTATGCGTATGGATATTGTAGCTGCTGAACATTAAAAAAAGCCCTTAAAATGACCTTAGACAGTGAGTTTGTCAGCTTCATAAACATGGTTTAATTCACCTTTGCAGAATATTTCATAACCTTTCCATATAATATAATTGAATCTGAAACGAAAATTTGTCACTACAGGCAGCTATGTTCTGAAAAGTCATGGGTTTTTATCAAATTTATGAATCAAATTTAACTGATGAGTTGAGAAAAAAAAAAGAAAGAAAAAAAGAAAAGAAAAGAAGAAAATTAATTAAAAAACATCGCTTTGTAAATAAGACACGACAGCCATTTCATGGGGTACACACAGCCATGTTGATCTATTGTCAAAAGTTCAGGACATATACACATATGTCTTAAAATTCATTGTAAGATTTTAATGGCTTTGTTCAGCGATTGATAAGCTGGATTTAAGCCTGATAGGAAATTACAAATAGCACTCATGTCATGTTTTTCAGGAACTTTGGTACAGTGTTGAAACAATAAAATCTACTGCTGGTGATTTTTACATTGCACGGAGTGCTAACTTGTTTGGTTTATAAGTGTGTAATTTTTGGTGTGCACCTTGCCTTATTTAGATGTTACTATGACGAGCAAAAGAAAGAAACATCTGGGCTGACACATGGCCAATAACACCTAATAATGAGATGCAGATTGTTAGAAGTGGGGTATGTTTCATTGTAGGAACAAAGAGGAGAAATACAGAAGAGAAAAAAAAGGAGAGGAGTATGTGGCAAAGCAGAGCTGTTGAAACTAAGAGCGAACACTTGACCAAAGAGAGTGTTTGAACATGCAAAGGTCTGAAAGTTGTGCAACCTCAGCAGGTGACTGACAGATAGAAACTATGTACCAGGCAGGACGAGAGAAACTTTCCACTAGACTGGCAGATTTGCATAAGCTAAACGATTAACGTGTAACAATCTTGTAGTATAGCATCTAATTAAATTAATACAGACATGAATTACGCAGAGACAAAATATCTTTAACTCAATCAAACCAATTTTTCAACAGGATTACAAACAGTTATGGTAAACACAAAATGGACAGCAATACGGTAGCAGCAATCAATTGCCTCCCCTTGAGCAGATACACGGTTAGCGCAGCTGAGATGATGGATAGGCGGTCAAGTGTAATTAGATCAGAGCGCAAATTCAGACATTTCTAATTAATATTCTCACAAGATATTTAAACATACTAGATCTAGGTAATACAAGGTGCACCCCCAATTTGAGGGTAAACCGACTTGACCTAATCTTGCAGTTATACGGTTAGAACCTGACAGTGGCGATCATATAAAGAGTGACATTTGTCTGGGCAACTTACCTGTAGTCAACAACTCATCTTGAATGTTTAATTTTTGCTGCATCTTATTTCTTATTGAAACAACTTTATCACTTGATAAAAATGAATAAAATTCTTTCAGAGCTGTTTTATTTTTCTCTACGTCGTACACATATTTGGCACACAAACTGAAGAATCTCATTAATTCATTATTAACCTCTGAATCGAATTCATTATCAATTTCTTCCTCTCCAAAGAGAATATGGGAAAAGCCCTCATAAAATGCTGAAGCACTTTGTTTAGTTCTTTCCATTGTTGAGACAATGAATTTAAAATTGCTGACATCTTCTTCTGAGAACAGAGTTGATAATTTCTTTGAAAGTCTTCTCCCTAAAGCCTCTTGTTCTTCTTCACCTAGCGGAGAGAGAGCTTTATTGTTATTAGAAGGAAACGGATTCTTCCAATTGTAAAGTTCTGGATTTACGTCTGGCTCCATGGCTGCAACTAATATTTCATGGATTTTGGATATGTCTTGTATGTCCTCAAGACCAGGGTATCTCGTTCCATGTCTGATAACAGCAGACGCATGCACAGCAGAACAGGCCATTCCTGAAATTTCTCTGAGTTCGTACAGTTCGTCTTCGGTTACATCCGTAAGTGTTTCAGGGTGTATCCATGAATAGGGCGTTTTAGTCGAGAAATGTTTGAATGGTTGAGCACAATGCGTAATCTGAAAGACGAGGCAGCTAAGAAGACTGAAAGAAATAACAAGAAAAAGATTGTCTGCTGCCATGGTGGCCGCCATATTGACGTCCCGCATCAAACGGTTTATAACGGAAGTAGATTTATGCGTCGTCTTTCGACCGTTCGTATGTATTGTTATACATAGTTATTCTTTAAGAATTGTTAGATCAAATACTTTATTTTCTTTGTCTCTTTCAATTATCATAAATTTTATAGAAAATCTGTAGTGTTACGACAAAAATTGTTTATCAATGTAATTGTTCTTATTCCATTGCAAATTTTGTCATGATGCACATTTATAAAGTCTGAAAACATTTTCTCCAAAGACTTGATGTGCCTGTTTGTTTTGATAAAACGTTAATCCGGGGTAGAGTGAGGTGTCTTGAGACACTGTCCGCACTGCGACAATGGAATGTGCCAGAAGCAGAAAGCATCTTGAGAGAAATATGGGCTGTATTCAGCTGGCGTTTATTTCCATGATGGTATTATTTTGTCTTTTTGCTGGCTGCACAAGTTGAATGAAATATCTTTTTTTTTAAAGCGAGATGGGGGGGGGGGGGGAGGGGGCATTTAAGAAACATAGATAGCATGCACGTGACTTAAGATCCCAGACTATGGTAGACTACTTATCTTTGAGGCAGGTCCGATTTCTGAAAAATGGCAAAGTGTTTCGTTCTGCCTTTTTGAATGACAAAATAAATAAATAAATAAATAAATAAATGTTAGGACCGGGATGGAAGGTTCATAAAATACAATTAAGCTTGCTTTTGGGCTACCTCTTTTTGGATGTACAGGAATATTAAAGATTCTGTATTCTATACCGATGCTGTGATCGCAAGTATGCCAAGACAGTTAACTACGCTCTCGTGTCGCGCTTTTCATGAATGAAACGACATATCTTTGATGAGCATGGCCTATTGTACCATCTGCAAGCGATTTATGGTGTAGCTTTGGTGCTTTTTTCGCCTTTTTTTCTGCCTTATTTCGTTTTCTTGTTTGTGGCTTTCAGCTGTTCCTCAGATTTTGGACAGATCCATCGAGACAGAGCTGAGCAATGACAGATGTTCAGTACACTGTCATTATATAATTGATATATCAGTGTGTTGAATAGCACTTGCAGATTCTACAATTGAGCAGGCTTCAACAAAGTGTTGCCGTTGTCGGCATCCGTTCGTCCGGTGGTGTAACCACCGTGCGGAGCCCCACCCTAAAGTGGAACTCTCGCGAACAGTTGCTTCAAATAAAGTGGTTTGACACAACCACAGAGGCTGCCTTTGCCTTTCTCGTTGCCCTCTTGTCAGCGAGCTGGTCGTTTCCGATGATTTCTGCCCGCTTCACTTCTTCCCTGACAGTGGCTCTCCAGAACTGGCGGTTGTCGGCAGAACATTCCCAAGTGTTTTGTTATCAACATCGACTGCCTTAATGTTCCACTTGAAGACGTCCTTGAACCGGAGCTGCGGTCTTCCAGTGGGGCGGGAACCCTCTCACATCTCCCCATACAGCATGTCCTTTGGGATGGACCCGTCGTTTATGCGGCAGCTTTCCCAGTCCTGCTGGATATCTCCGTGTCCAGGGAGAGAGAGTTGGCAACGGTGGACGCCAGCGACTGGCTGCATCTTTTCCCAGTGTGCTTCATACCAGTCTGCCTTTCGGCGTTTTCTCTTCCCGAATGCAGAGAGTGCTGATGAGTATATGATGTCCCCCAGGAAGCCCCACGCTGTCGATATGGATTCCATTGAGAGTGTCAGCAAACTGCTTCTCACCGAAGGCATCTTCGAACAAGTATTCACTGCGAGTCCCTTGTGCAGCAGGTGCTGATACGAGGGAGACCTTTGGTTTTGGCGCGGTGTATCTCCTTGGTCGTCAACCTCATTTTGCTGCAGACGAGGGAGTGATCTGTGTTGTAGTCTGCGCTGTGGAAACTTCTCGTGTAGAGGATGCTGCGTAGGTTCGTTAGGTTGGTTATGACGAGGTCGAGCTTGCGCCAGTGGCGAGACCGGGGATGTCTCCAGGAGACTTTGTGGCGTTCCTTACACTTGTGTTGAACACCCACAGCCCGTGGTGGTAGCACAGCTCCAGCAGTCTCAGTCCATTATCATCCATCCCGCCTATGCCATGGTGGCCGAGACAGGAGGGCCAGGTGTCGCAGTCGGCTCCCACTCTAGCATTGAAGTCCCCCAATAGGTACAGTCCTTCGGTGCTAGGGATCCTGGATATTGCCTCATCCAAATGCCTCGTAGAACTGATCTTTGGCCTGCAGACAGGGAGTTCTTCACAGTCAAGCCCACACCATGCCGCCTAGGGTTGTCCTGTGATAGGCCCTGCCAAAAGAAAGTGTAGTTGGCCTCTCTGATGAGACCGCTGTCAGCCAGGCGGGTTTCCTGAAGGCAGGCAATGGCGACGTTCAGCCGAGCCAGTTCCTTGTCCATGACTGCAGTCTTGCGGGCGTCGTCAATCTGTTGGAGGTCGTCCGTCACTTCAGGGCACATAGTCCGTACGTTCCAGTTTGCGAGTCGAAGAGTTAGAGTCTTCTTCTTCATTTCGTTTCTGCCTGGTGCAGGATTTACAGCTCGCTTGTCAGGAAGATCAGTCCCTAAAATGAGGTATTTCGAGAAAAATCACATGACCGAGGATTTTCGCTCACACGCTGATTTGTTTACTTGCTCTGCGCATGGCAGAAAAATCTTGACGAATGATGAGCTTTCAAACCTGTCACATCATATAGACAAAGCCACATGTTAGCGATGTTGCCTCGGTCATGTGACCGATCTCGAAATACCTCGTAGCGGGACAGCACAGCTTGAGGCGGGCGGTAGCTGTCCAGTGAGACACGATGATCTTTCCCACGTCGAAAATAGCAAACGGCGCTCGTTTCCTACGCCAATAAGCTTTCAACCGGTAACTTCTGTTTCCCGTGTTTTACCAAAGTCTTGCGACGACGCTGGAGTGTCCTCTCCAGTGCGCCTGGGCGGGCTGCCCGGACATCAAGTTCTCCCTCTCTGCCTTGCTGGTAGGGTACAAAGGAAAAACTAAGCTGAACTAATACAGCTTGGTATCAGCGCAGCTGCAGGAGCTGGCGAAAGATAGGGAAGAAAGTCGACTAACCGTCTTAGGGGCTCCACTCAAGGTTTTCTTTTAGGGTTTACTCCCTTAGCCTTTGTCTTTCCCAAGACACCCGCAAGGCACTGGGGATATTCTTAAGGGTTCTGCGACAGGATAGTACTGGGCTACAGCTTACCAGTATCAGACAGTCTGACGTGACAATGAAACAAAGTGTTAAGTATATGTGAATTGTTCAATTATGTGTAGCAAGTGAGCCGCATCAGGTCCTTGATAAGGATGACTGCTCATAAAACTTGCCTTCACTACAAGACGAATTACTGCACCTTGACCGAGGCGAGATTCTTAATTAAAAAAGCATTTTCTCTTACCAGGGGCTGACAATGTGATCTATTCAGTCAAATACTTTACCTCGGACTTACTCAGTCGTTAAAGACTAGGATTATATATATATATCTAAACCAGTAGAGCAGCTGTATTTTCTGTTTACTTGAAAGTTCAGCATTTGTGAATACGTCGAACGTTAACAGTTTGTTTGGATTGCATGATACATCTTATTAAGATAACTTCTCGTGCTTACATACTAGAACTTCATAGTGTTTTGTGCAATATTTAAACTGTGTGTTAGGTGCGTAAAAGGTGAGATTTTGGTCATGAGCAAAACATTGGAGTAAACAATTGAGCCTTCTGAATGTGTTGTTGTTGTTGTCGTTGTGTTGGAGTTTAACGACACATCAGCACGATTACGGCTATATTGTGTCAAACACGGTAAGATACGTTTGCACGTCAAGAAGAAGAGAAGACAGAAAGGGGGACAAAAGACAGGAGCAAGGATAGATAGATAGATAGATAGATAGATAGATAGATAGATAGATAGATGGATGGATGGATGGATGGATGGATGGATGG
>JBCAUA010097772.1:0-10330 GCA_038406235.1 Peronia verruculata
AATTTCTACCCACAAAATTTCTCAGCTAAAATTGGCAACTTCTACAAGCCAAGATAATCCTGTCTCTTAGGATTGAAAGGCTTAAGAAAAAAAAAAAAAAACTTGAGGCTGTGATGAGGCTGAGATAACCCCCGTGGAAGGGGGTTGAAAAGCCTGAACTAAAATAAGCTAAGCGTGAGGCTGTGATAGGGGGGTTGACGGACATTGTCAACAAAATTATGCTGTGTGTAACAGAGTAAGTTGTCTGCCGTACCTGATGGCTATCCTCAGCAAGACTGTCATTTATTGTCAACACTGATGATAAGTCTGTTCAATGCATACTTACGTATGCTCATAAGAAATAAATCTGAATTAAATACATCCTGATCCTATCAAGAGCCTCAATTGAAGCCAGTGGTACAGCACTGTAATCAGGCCACTATCTCTCTCTCTAAGTCTATTTATAAATGGTCTATAGTCTGGCATCTCCTGTAGCCTACTTATAGTACTTATTCTATCTATCTAGTTTTATGTTCACATTCATGGCTGATAATTTTACATTGACAACAAATTGTTCCATTCATGTCTTCCATATTTTTCATGTCAATTCATTTTCTGCCAGAAGTCCGAGAGATCTACGCCCAGACCTAGGCATATCACAAGAAATAATCCATGGCCAAATTATATGCCTATTCCAAATCTAAATTTTGTCCCAATTTGGCTACACACAGAGTCAGAACCAAAATAATCACTTCAAAATAATTATGTTCTTTTCTCCAACTAGGCCTACTTGTCTTCAGCATTCAGCTCTTCATGTTATATTTATATCATCATCATAATCAACACAGTACACACCTACCCCACCCTTTCCTCTTTTTAACCTCAGCCCTCTGCCTCAATTAATTTGTTGCTTTGTTTCCAGAGTAAATATTAAGCATGTTATTTTCTTCTTATACTGCATCATGAATTAAAAAAAGCAAAATAAGCGAAATATCAGACTCGTCTAGATTCTAGATCTAGACTAGATCTCCGTCTCATCTAGATCTAGAGTCTAGATCTTAATTTCTAGAATCTAGACTCTAGATCTAGAGTCTAGATTAGATGATTCTACTCAATTTTAGATTCTATTTAGCTACGACAGTGATGACACTACCTTTCAGACGGTACATATCTGGTGTCTTCACTTGCACTGACAAAGTTCACAAAGAGAAACCAGCTCTTTCAGAATGGCTAAACATCGGTGAAATGACTGGTTAGTGACAAAGCCTATGAACTACTGTCGTGTCAAAGCCAATAAAGAGAGGGTTTGAGAACGCGGCAAGAGCAAGCTCGGGGATTATAATACAAAGAAAATGACATGTTTATGCGGAACAATGTGAAAAAAGAAGACGATCATTGATCACGTGACATTCTTGTGGGTAATGTTACATATTAGCAGCTCCACACCAACACAAAGCATGCACTACTGTGTAGGAACAGACCGACTACCCCGGATTCACATGTTAGCTTACCTCCGGTGTCCATGTTGGAAAGACCAGGACCGGGGTGACGCATGGTGACGCAATTTCTTTTAGCCAGGCACAAGGTCAGAAAAGGTAAAAAGAGTGTTTCTGGTCTTGAAGTGGACTAATATCTAAAACATAAAAATAAAAATTGGGGTATCGAAAATATATTCAATTAAATAAATAAATGAAGAAAATATAAGAGAAAAAAAAATAATATTTACACTAAGTAAGTGTTAAAACTTAAAGCTTTTAAGTAATATCAAGATAAATAATACTTGTTAAAATTGAATGAAAATTTAATGACAATTCAAACAGCCCAAATAATTACAGTGGTTACTTTTCCAGACATTCTCAATATAGATTTTGAAGAAAATTCATCATCCAGAATCCCAATCTAACCTCAAGCTAACTGAATTCTGTACCATTATAATTTCAAATACAGGTGCATTCATAACTACACATCCTCTCTCTTTCCCTTTTCTTGTAAACTTCTAGTCTATTGATATCTTACTCTAAACATTTAAAAAGTAGCGAAGGCAATGTCACATTTTCTTGCCAAACCTGAAATGATGTGTGATTTGGAATGGAAATGGAGAGGGGAGGGAAAAAAGAGAGATATAGTGGCTATAATATTAAAAGACAGAGGGAAAAAATACAGAGGGAAACAAAGAGAGAGAGAGAGAGAGAGAGAGAGAGAGAGAGAGGGAAGAGGGGGGTTACAAAAGAAAGAGATGGAATGTGACATATTATAATAGACTGAAATGTTTGCATGATCCGTAAATGCCTAGGTAGAGTTCAGAAACTTTTTTTTTTTTTTTTTCTGAACGTCTAGATCCCCATTATGTATGTGTCAGTGTCATAATTCTATTTGTAATATGAAAGTATAAGGTCGAATAAGCATGGAAAGGTGGAAGAAAAAAATTGAGAGATAGAAGAGGAATCAAAGTAGAATGTGTCTTTTTCGTTTTGCAAAACCCCCTCGTCTTGCCACTGGATTATGGATCAAATCACTAACAGGTCCTTATCATCCAGGGATAAAACACTTCAATAATAGAAAACAGGACTTCGTGAAAACCCAATGTGGAAGTATGTCAGGTGTTGTCACACATCATTAAATCATTAACGTTATTCTCTACCATAATTATTGGGAAAACATCTTGGTTCAGTGAGCTAGGAGTCTGTTATTCATAGTGAAGGGTATTAGTCATAGATGTCATATCTACTCTGACAGGGTCAATCAAACAGTGAGGAAAACTTATGGCCGAGTGAAGGCCAAGGTTGTGGGTTGATGGAAATTCCCGGGATATTGGTAAACCCTACTAACATTATTATTTCTATCACCCCGCCAGTTTTTCCTCTTGCTTTGTCTAACCTTTTCCTTCGCCCCATCCCATATCTTATTTCATCTGTCATATTATTGTTATATTTTAAAAAAAAAATTAATAAAATATATATTTTTTTTAATGAAAATCCTTTTATGGCTAAAAAAATTTTTAAAAAAAGAAAGAAATAAAGAAATAAAATAAAATAAAAAAATATTGACATTAACATTCTGAATATATCAATGATTCTCCCCCTCTTTTGATTTCTATGTCCAAACTTTGGTTTGTTGAGACAACTTCATTTGGTTTCACTTTCTGTAATAAAAAAATAAATAAAAAATAAAAATTTTAAATCCATAAATTATTATGTTTCATGGCATAAATTGGGATGATTTCAGAGGGAGCTGGGCCAATTTGATAGAGGGCAACTATCTTAAAATAACATCAAAATCTGATAAAACTAACTAAACTTAGGAACAGATGGGGAAATATTTTACTTGAAGGAAATTTTTCCAAAAAATCTTTAAAAAACAAGAACAAAACAAAACATGAGTGAATAAATCAATAACTGAGATATATCAATAAGTAAATGAATAGAAAAGAAACGAATATCTTGCCATATTAATTTCAGTGCAAATCAACACTTTATAATTGATTATTTTTTATGTTTCTCATTCACTTTCTATCTCTCTGCTTTTTTTTTTTTTTCAAATAAATATTTTCATCTTCATTTTACCTCTGCACCGCCATGATATTAATTTTCATTATCATTAACACTGTTTTCCTAATTTACTATCAAAATTAGTACATGTATTTTCAGCTCATTTATGCCACTATCTGTTATTATACATTTTATTCTTTGGTTTTTAGGAGATGCCACAGTGAGATCTTTTTGGATCGACATTTTTCGCATTGATCTCGCACGCCGTGCATCACTAATGAAACTAAAATGGTCGCGAGCCATGCTCAACCTCCTCGTGCAATTTGGCATATTAGAATATTATTCCTTATTGGAGTTATTTTATCCCATAGTAAAATAAATATAGACATAATGAACTGGTATTGCCATGAAAATCGAAATGATGTATTTCAATCTGACTGCTCATATTTTGAAATAGTTCAAAAAATAAATTCTATTCACTCCGGTCCTGCTGGCCTCGGTTTGGTGGCATTCATCGCATCCGTAAACTGTGACAGCCGTGATTGGCAACTCACAACGTGAAAATGGTGAGATTGGCAAGAAGAAACTAAATTAGTTCAAGGAATAAATGAATATACAATGGAATCTATTATATTTGCATTTAGAATGAAAGCTGTGGCAGCTATGATCTCATTTTGTGTTGTCTTTCATTGAGATATCTATTTTTATGGGAAATTAAAGGCCGGAGGTCTTAATTTCACGGTTAGTGTTAGTACTGTTAGATAGATCTAATCAGTAATCTAGATCTAGATCTAGTTATTGGCATTTGGGTTGTAGTGTTGTACGAAATTTATACAATATAGATCTAGATCATGATGGATGTTAGGACATATAGAGCTACTTGGGTTTGAAGTGTTATGATGAATTTAACCCCCCCCCCCCCCAAATATATATAGATCTATATATATGGGGGAATGTTTCACTGTGCACCTTCTCTGATGTTAAGCGGGGGGGGGTTGAGAACTTATGGCTGCAGTATTACTAATGGCACTACAAGATCTGTTCCTGTTGTGAAATCATCTTTTCATTTTGTAATTGTTTTCCAGGCTGAGTTGGGTATAAATGAGCATCACCAGGCCCAAGTAATTAATTATATTCGCTTTGCAAGATATCAGCGAGGTCAGAGGCTACGAGCTGTGGATGTTTGTTTTGAAGAGTTGAAGGACAGCAGGTAGGCTACTTAAACTATACAACTTACAGCAATGTGTTTATTTCCGAGCAAGCTCCACAGAAAGAAAACAAAACTAAAACAAACACAAAAGAAAAAAAAAAAAAACAGGTTTGTGGATGAAAAAAATTAAGAGTATTAGAAATATGAATGAGTTTCTGATGTAGAGACACACAAGTTTGTATCGCATTGTACAGTACAGTTGAGCAGGTGCATTCAAATTTAAAGGATGCAAGAAGATCACTGGATGTATCAAAGAATGCTGTAATGGAATCTCTGGGTAAAAAAGTTGAACCAGTTTCATAGGAAATTTACATTGATGGTGCTGCATGATCCCATTTCAATATTTGAAGTTTCATTCTCACAAGTAGCAAGTTTCCACTATTTCCAATAAGAAGTGATTGGTCTCGGTCCAAGTCATTTTTCCATCTCTGACTGTGATCACGGAGTTTTGGTGTTGCCCATTTGTTCAGTATCAAAGTAGAGAGTGCAATACATCGGCATGTTCAATAATGATCATCTTGACAGGCTTACAGATGAAACATTCACAATTGATGAAGTCACAGACATGCTTGACGGACTTCTGGCTGTGGTCAGGTCAGAAGTTGAGTCTGAGCTCATCAACACAGCTCACACGAACGTACTGATGACCCGACAGATGTGCCAACAGGCAGAGAAGTGGCACCTCAAGCTGTCCACAGATATATCTGAATTGGAAAATAGGTGAGTGCATAAGATGGTAGATGTAAGTGTCAACCTTATGTTATACTTCGTAAGTCAAGCAGTACCACAGGACTTAGAGCAATCATGCTGAAACTTAAGTAGGTTTGAAAAACTGATGTAGACTGAGAGTTGATATAAGATGAGCGCTATTATAACTGTAAAAAATTACTCACACTGATATGATTTATTGTACAAAGTGCAAGGATCTGTTATTTAACTTCTGGCAACTTATGGGTTGAGAATATTTACTGGTTTAAAAGGAACTTACCATTATCTTGACTCAGAGAAAAAAGTGTGCAGTCTGGAGGCTCTATTGAAAATCCAGCTTGCAGCATATTAGATTAGGTTTACGAAAAAACAAACAGGAAAACAGTTCTGAAGAATTATTTTAATTAGAATGACTGTTTTGTTTCCATCATTTTTTGCCTACCAACTTCAATCATCATTGATCACTTAACCACAAAAATTTTTGCAAAATATGAGGAAAATCACCGCTTAGATGTATAGACAGGGAGAGAATCCTTCCAGATATGTTTGTCTTTTACATAATTATTTTTAAAGCATTCATCATGTAGTGTTAAACAGCTGTACTAAAGATGAAAGTGTTAGATTGTAAATAAAAAACTACCATTGCAAAGTTAAGTGGGAAGATCTATAGTATATTATCATCATCTTTAGCTAGCGTAGAGCGTGCTTGATAGCTGCAGAAGAGAAACAGTTAAAACGATCAGTGTAAACAGTTTCAGTATTGACATTGTTTGCTGTCTGTTACTGCAGGGAACTTCTAGAAAAGATTAAAGAGTTTGAGGAAAGAGAATTTTCTGGTGCCAAAAAGGACAAAGATTTTGTTCCTAAAAAACTGATGCCAATTAATGACACGGGACTGACGCAGCTGCTAAATATGGTGAGTCCTCAAAACAGCAAACTGTCTTTCAGGTTGAAGTTAGGCAGATGCATTCTAATACCATGTGTAGGAACTAAGCTGGATATCTGTTTATTTTGAGGGAACACTGTGTTGTTATTTGTTTGTGGAAGTAAAAGCTACTGTAACCTCAGTGAGTTGCCCCAGCACTGTTTGATATGTTTCTCTGAGGAAAGAAAAAGAAGTCAACGATCTATAATGTTCTGTCTGTTAGCAAACATGCATTTTTTTTTTTTCCGCACCCAGCTTTAGATCATCATGCTTATGAAATAACTGTCTTAGTCATTGTTGATTATTTTGAGAAAAACAGTTTCATTTGACACAGTGTCACACACAATGTATTTCAAATGGTGCAAACTTTTGTTGAAATTCACATTGAAAACACAGTTTTAAGAGCAATGTAATAAAAAATGCTATGTATTTAGCTATGGCCTGAACTCAGTTTGGCCAAAAAATAAAAGTGATTTAGGCAGATATCGTTTGCGCATCGTGATATTATATCAAGCTTCCTTGTGTGCCATCTTCAGAACCAGATTGTAATCTGTATAAATTATTTAATCCTCCCTATTTGGGAGAGTTTATTGAACATCTGACTAATGTTTTTATCCTCTCATTTTTACTGCAGAAAATTGATGAACTTCAGTCAGAGAATGAGATGTTGTTACAGCGACTCTCCAAGTTTGACAAAGAGGTGAGATATACTCAGTGAATCATACTTACAGTACATTGACTCACCATTTGAATTAAGAACAGGGTTTCTTGTAATCCCTGGCAGAAGCCCTCAAAGGGTTGTCTTTCTGATCTGCAAATGGATTTCAATGAGCTTGCAATAACTAACCCCGATGTGCGTAAATATTGTGTGAGAAATAGTTTTTTGGCTGCGAATGGAATAGGAAAAAGGCCCTCTCTATATTTTCATTTTTTTTTTTTTTGGTTCATCATTAATCGTTTTTTTTTGTTTTGTTTTTTTTAAATTTTTGTTGGCCTTTAAAATTTATGCTCAAGACATCTAGAGTGATATTAGAATTTGAAAATTCAACTATTTCGTTTTTGACAAACCTAAGATTTTTCACAAACATTGTCAAGTACATTAGGTTTTCATTTCAGATCGTATACATTTTTCTTCATTTGCATTTTTAAGGTTGTTCTCATGAGCATCTGACCAAATTTGTTTTTTTTTTTTTCCTTTCTTATAGTTTACAAGTAATTACCAAAGAACGAAATCGTTGACAGAAGATCTGGAGCGTATGCAAGATGAACTGCGAGCCAAAGGCACAAGGGTGAGTTGAAATTGTCCTGTTTTTTTCTATGAGTAGAATGATTGGGAGTGATTTTGCTGAGGGAAATAGCCATATGCAGGACACTTAGACCAATATTGTGAATCAGGCCTTTTTTTTTTTCTTTTTGATGATCGCTTTTGTGGCCTTAAATTTAGAGGATGTCATAACCTGATTTTGTAGTCTTTACGCCTGATCCAGTTAAAGTAGTTAATTCTACAGGGATGTGGAGGAGTTGAAGTATACATATTTAGATCTAGTTTCTTGTTTGAGGAAAAACTATGTAAAGTAAAGTAAAAGTAAAGGTACTATCCCTTGGCCCCCAAGAGGGGAAATTGGCTTGGCCATTTCAAACCGCGTCGCCACAATGCAGTGCTACTGTGCTTCCCCCGATGTACATCATGTACCCGTTTTACAGATGGTTGATATACAATCAAGGTTGCACTTATTCATCATCTCACACAGCACTTGCCACATCGCAGTCGAGGCATAATGAATGGACATTAGATTACAGTGTCTAATTATTATTATTATTATTATTTTCTGGTTGAATTCTCTGTTTTATTGGCTAAATATGATTCAGTTTCCAGTTGTCATTACCTTGATTTATATATTATGTATATATGAATGTATGTGTGTAAGTTGATTTAGGCAAATGATGAACAATAAGCTCATAACAAACATGAAGATACAACGAAGAACAGCTTCTCTTGGAAAATGTTTGTTCCATACGATAGAGAATGGATACCTATAATCATTTATATGAGAAAATACAGAAGAATGGCCCAGTACATGAGAATTAATGAAAAATACTTATGTTCAACAAATGTTGTTATTCATGACTTTGGAATGCTGGGACATATGAGTTTTTAAAATTAAAAAAAAACAAAACAACAGCTGAGGCCATTGATGTGAACAGATCTTAGTGGTCTTAAATTAAAGAACAGAGTGAACCTTTTGAGCTTTCACTTTGTAGAAATGTGAGTGATAGGTATCGCACTGCATATGGACATTTCTGCAGGCATACATAAAAAAAATGTGCTGTATCCATATAGGTACATAACATTTGATGCCTGGGAACAGACACTCCCAAGGTCGCATCCTATCATATATTAGGCAGTACAAAACCGTTCTGTCTTCGCTTTGTGCTGAAACTTTTTCATTTGCCTATGCTTTTTCAAGGCAATACCTGCCTACTTCATATGGAACTGTGATAAGTCAAAAATTTTCCATAAGCAATGTAATTCAGCCAAGTTGGAAATACAACCTTTTAGATGTTGGCTGTTTATAGGCGTAAAACATAGAGAGAGCCCGAAATCTGACATTTGCATGGTAGATGATAGATGGACCCCGGGCGACGCACTGTTCATTTTTCTTTACCTTCTCGGTTGTCATAGAGATCTAGAACAACCCCTCTGGCTCAACCTGCTGGGACCCTTAACCAGCGCAAGTCCACCCTAACGTAAACATGTAGGTCCGATGAGCGGGGTGACGGATGGGGTGACGGTCCACCCTAACGCTAACATGTAGGTCCGACGAGCTATTTATAGATGGTGTGCATTGATCATTGATGATGAATAATTATATATATACCCGGGGTCCACCTATCCACTTCCGAAAAGAAAGGAAATGGCACGGTGTATCCGATCGTCTCAATTACAATGTATCATCAGTCCTCTTGCTTTGTTTACTATGGTTTTTGCGATAATTAGCTACACGGTAAGGACCGCATAAATGGAAGATCGTTTGAACTTATTTAGTCTAGACTTCTATCCCCTCTCTCTCTCTCTCTCTTTCAGTCCCCCCGCCACCCCCTCTCTCTCTCTCTCTCAGTTTGAACATGTGTTTACCCTTTGAAGGGCCATGACGTAAGTGCCAGCTATTTAGAGTGTGCTCCAGGTCATTTCATATGCCCCAGAGACCCTTTTAATGAAAAAAACAAAAGTATATTTTGGATTTCTAGGTATGACCCAAATTTTTGTGTTTGGCCCCCTGACTAATATATAATGGCCTATATGCACGCAAGGACATTAGAACACTGTTTTTTTTCTGACCTTCATTCGATTATTAACTTGATAATGTTCTCCCTCTTTAGTCTTCTCTCCATGCATCTTCTTCTTTTTCTTCTCCTTCTTCTTCTTCTTCGTATCTCTCTCTGTCTATCTTTCGCGCGCTCTCTCTATCCTGCACAAATTAATACTCAGTGTACCTCCTTCGCTCATAGAAAGGGAGAATAGTGTTATTAATATTGTATCATCCATACACCGAACCCTCGCCATCTTGATTCATCCCTACAACCTACACAAGATTCCCTTTCCCCTACTCGCTCGTCTCAAGCCTGACCTCTCCAGCCTTCTGTAGATCTATCATCCCTTCCTCCATCCATTCATCCATCCATCTATCTATTCATCGGCCCAGTATCCACACCGTGCGACCCACTAGGATCATCTTTCGCTATCGATTTCTCCCCCCCCCCTCCTCGAGCCTCTTACCCTTGCTGTAGTCCAGCTGTCCACTACATGACCTCGGGAACTGGGTGTCCGTCTCGATCCACCTCCCTATTACCACTTAGCTCCTTGCTCTTCCTTTTAACCCTTTTGATAAGCTGGCGAGTAGCCAGGGGATTTGGGGAGTCTCTCTGTTTATCTGTCTGTCTGTCTGTCTGTTAATCTATCTATCTATCTATCTATCTATCTATCTATCTATCTATCTATCTATCTATCTATCTATCTAT
>JBCAUA010097782.1:0-10330 GCA_038406235.1 Peronia verruculata
AAACTTTACTGATCTGTGTATTTAAAAAAATGAGAACATGGCATGCCATTTATCGATTGAAATTTTGCATTTATGTCAAAGAACTGCCTAAAATATAACATAGGAGATTTTTGCGATATGTTAAGTCCAGCACGGACAAACCGCTGCTTGTTGTTCCTAAGTGGTTTTGAAATCTGGGCGGCTCTATTCCAACGTACCACTAATTCCTGAAGTGCCGTGTTTCGCCGCCCATTTGAAGTAGATACCTCTGAGCGATACACTGTGGCGGTCTGTGCGCCGCCACGAGCATGTGAAAAGTGGCAGGAAAGTCATTATCTAGTTTATTAATCTGTATACCAGTAGAAATTAGTTTTATGATAACCGTGCTAAAACCAAGTTAATATTAAGCATCAGTGTAGTTAAAGTGGAAGGTCAAGAGCTGCTGGAAAAGTATGCAAGCTTGAGTAAAACATTCACTGAAGTCATTTCTCCCTTTGCTGCCAAAAACAAGAGGCCCGGAGTTTCTGCGGGTTTACCTTAATTTCTCTCAAGATCTTCAGGTAACAAGCACCTAATTTCAGAAGCACCTAATTTCAGTTTTAAGTTATTAACATTGATTGATGAATAATAAAACTTATCAGGTGTGTCCTGAAAGTTTATATATATATATATATTCATAACAGTAACTGTTGTCACGATGTCTACAGCCCTTAGAAAATATCCATTTATCCATATACGAAAGAAAACTCCTTCAGACGGATGCGCTTTTTTCTTAATCATTTTTATCACGAGATATTCTTACTAATACTTCAATGTTACTTGTCAGGGCCGAATATTTATTTAGAAATAACCCTACGGTGCTGAGGTTATGTGCTTCAGGAAATGTTCTTGTTATCAGATAATTCTTACATCTTATTTATGCATCCATCCCTCGTCGCTTAATATAGTCAGTTCTTGAGACAATGAGAAAATTAGGCCCTCCATCCTCGACAACAAGATGGAATGATAACCTTGATAAATCTGCCATATATTATTATCTCAGGGATGATAAGGAAGTGGTTAAGTACAAGAGCCATATGATGCCGTAAGATCCATGTGCGTATTTTTCAACGGTTACATTGGCCTGATGGGTTTCTTTTTTTCTTTTCTTCGTCGGACTGAGCTTCGTGCACCGGAAAACGGCCTGAGTGATTTGCACCCTGACGCCTAAACAAAATTATTAGTTGTAAAACTGCAAGAGAGCGCAATGCTGCTCTAGTGCTCTGTAAAGACCGCGCATTTGATAATACTCAGAGCATTGGATCAGAAAGGCTCCAAAACGATTTTAAAAATTACACTACAGCCCGTCTTTTATTACAAGTAGGTGGTTGATGATATTTGTTTGTTTGAAAACACTCACTCCACTTTCCGCCCTATTACATGTACTACCATAAAACAACAATTACTACTAGTGCCACTTTCACTGCTGCTATTGCTACTGAAACTGCTACTACTGTTGTTACTGCTTTTACAATTACAGCTACCACCACTTCTACTATTACTGCTATTTTTACTACTACTTTATTACCACAACTGCTCTGCTAGTACTAGTATTACTACAAATAGGCTTACACAAATACTACTACTTCTATCACTACTACTGCTACTTCTACTACTATTCTCTTACCACCATTGCTCTACTACTATATTGCTACTATTGCTCCTACTCCTACTCCTACTGCTGACACCACTACTACCTCTGCCATAATACGGCAACAAGAACAACAGCAGCACTAACATACCTACTTCTACAACAAAAACAATAACAGACACTGCAACAGCAACTATCCTGTCATGTACCTCTGCCACCATCTTCATTACTCCACTTCACCCACCATCAGGAGAAACCTCTGAGAAACAAGGAAAGTTTTATTGCCACATTGGCTTTTCATGGAGTCTAAATTAATATCCCCTCTAATCAGAATCTACCGTCTACACTTGTTTGGTGAAATCGAAGACGTGATGAAATCTCTCTAATGTTTGCTATAGTGTCCCGCTGTACATGCATCGCTTTCTTTCCTATGAAACATGAGAAGGTGCAATAATGTCAGCATTATCGCCATACAAACTGATTGTGGTAATTTCAGCTAATATTACCAGCTCTATCCCTGTTTTCCTTCCCATTTGAGCAAGCTACGAAGTATAGTAAAATTAGCTGTTGAACAAAAGCAGGTTAAAAATCCATATATCGTGTTTCCATTCTTGGTGACATATTTGTATCCACTTTAAATCATGTTATATTTTTCTCACCTGTTTCAATTCGTCAGATCTGACAGTGATGAGAAATAAAGATGCAACTTTAGCCTGAAAGGAGGCAGGTGCTAAAAAAATATAAGCATAAGCTCCCTCGTGGTGAATTTTCTGGACAACGATAAATGATATCACTTGCTGTCAAAATACGTTGGGTATAACTAATTCCTTTATGTAACTTCCAACAGAACCTGTTGTGGATTTAAAGCCTCCTACGCAGTGTTACACTGACCTGATTGATACATTTATATGTCCATGATGTTGTTTATGGAATAAAAAGCAACAGGGGCAAAGATCCACAATAACCAGTTCCAAATTAGAGAAAACTGTTCAAGCATTACATTCTTCCCAAGAGGTCAGTTCAAAATGTTAGTGCTGGAGAAGAGGTACATATTATATTCTATGACAGAAAGGCAGAACTTGGAATGGTACGTCGAAAGACAACGGAATGACAACAATGAAACCAGAGTAGGCACGACCCCCTGTAGTCTCGACAGTATGATTATGTTCTCTCTTGCCCTTCATTTTGAGCTCGCTTTTTCTTAGCCTTCTGTATTTTTTTTTTCATTCTCTTCCTCTCCTTACCCTTGTTCTCGCTCTTTTTTTCTTTCCTTCTCCTTCCTCTTCTACTTTTTTCTCTTCTTCTCCTTCTACTCTTTTTTCTTTTTCTTCTCTCACTAATTTAAATTATCGAAACTTTCATTCTGTGTTATTGCTTGGACATTATTACTTTAATTTCACCCAACGGGAGATTTTCAGATCACATGGCCGCTCTTTCCTCTAGTTTTAGAAACTTTCCCACATGTCTTGATACCCTGTGATACCCTGAGCTCTTTGTTGTTGAAACTCCTTCACATATTTTCATGTTATTGTGATCATCCCACGTCCTGGCTTTCTCCAGCTACAGATTACGGCTGGAAATTTATCAAGTTGTGCTTGTCTAGAGCACCCGTTTTTTTTTTTCCCTTGTTTTTAGTTACATTCATCCTGCAGACAGGAGACAATAATATGCTTACAGAAAAAAAAGCACATTTGAAAGACAAGGCAGATTGTTGCAGAGATAGATTTATAATTCTCGCTGGGATAAGGTCGAGCTGTCGGGAAGATAAGAAACGCTCAGCAAAGTTCCCAAGCATAGTTTAACGGCAGCATAATGATGTGTGAATTGTTCGAAGGGTAAAGGGTCTCAGATTGAAACATCAAGCTCCATGTTTACAGGAATGATGCGGATGAAACATTTATTAGAGTGAAATGAAACTGAATTAAAAACGCAGCGAATAACAGATTATTCATAATAGCGAAGAATGAGATTCTGAGCTTTCTCCCCTTCAAATTAATATCTTGGCAAGTAGTTGTCTGAATATGAGACCTGGCATTTTATGGGTGTGTATTATGAGACAACGGTAGCAGCACCATTGCCATACTTCCATTACCACTGCTACATTATCATTATCATCATCATCATCGTCAACAATGAGAGTAGGCGTAGTTTTTCTTTTAAGGCCAATAGTATGTATTTCTAAACCCAAGCAGATAATCTGAAAATTTAAGTATTCTCGTTCCTGGGACTTGGTTGTGTTGCTTTGTTTTGTTTTTAGCGAAGATCTTAGAAATTTTGCAAAAAGTGACAAGCTGTTTTGCACAGCATTGACATACTTTCTACCTCAACATTCCTTTGAACCGACCAAAAGCTGTTTTTATTTCTTTTCCTTGTATGTCCTATTTTTAGCTGGTGTCATTATTTGCATGAAACCTAATGGAATTTTTTTGTCTCAAAATTCTTTTTGTGTTTCGTTTAACGACCAACTTCTCTTGGTGTTCGGTCCCTTTCAGCTGGGATGCCAGTTCAGGGTATTGTGTAATGGGTTATTTTTTGTTTTCTTAACCAGCTGAGTTACTTCCCTTTGTCAAGTGCAAGCAGTATAACACAAGCATTGCAAAGAAGGAAAAATTGTAATTTGAAACACACGAAACAAAAAATTATGAATAAATTATCACGATGAACTAAAAGATATTTTCACACAGGGTGACGTTCCAGAAATGTCTATGACTCATGACTCAAATAACAAGAGATTAAGCGATTATTCCTTCTTTATAATATTCTTTCATATGCTTTGTAAATGGCGAAGGAAAATAATTTGGTTAGTGGTTAAAATGGCTTGTTGGAATCTGTAAGGCTTTTCTCGTTGGTTAATAAATTAGCTGTATCCTGCTCCATCGTCGTTCTGCCCAAACTCCACGCATTCCGTCTGTACATGTTCTAGATCAGAGTTCTACCGTTTTTAGTACATAATTAGGGAGACATAGTTGCAGTTAGAGAACAACTAGTTAGAAAGAAACTGGCGTCAAAATATCTGGCCATAGCCTCTGGGAAATCAGTTGGAAGTCCAACGAATTCTCCTCCTATCTTCACCATCTCGTAACCCTGTACAATCTGACTGAACTGAACTAAAAAATCAACTAAAGACAAGCATTTCCCCCCACCAATCTGAAGTAGCTCCGTCACTCACATATAGCAGAAGCCATTGGATTTCATTGATACTAAAATCCTGACAGGACAGTGAATCTTTCTGTGGTGTGTCTGATTTTCATTGCATTCGAAACTTGAGCAGTAGATTTTAGATATAGTTTGTCATATATTTAGAGTGGCTGAATTCCATAAATTGCTTTAGCGTCATTTACAGTGGGGTTTCAGTTTGTTTTAAACTTATACGAAAAAAGCAAAAAACAAAACAAAAACAGAATTGGCCATCAAGTGACTGAAGCGAAAAAGTCGCATTTTATATCTGTGCTGAACCCTGAAGAAGAATTTAAACCGCTGTTAACTCAAACATAATAAATTAAGACCTGTATTCGATGTGTATGTGTATGTGTGTGTGTGTGTGTGTGTTAGGTTTATTATATTTGCCAACAGTTGAAACTAAAAGTATTGGCATTTGTAGCCATACCATAGCGTAGATATATACATGTTTAAACCACAATAAAATATCTTAGGTTTCACAAGGCGCCTCCCACATCCCTGAGATATTTGTTTTTCTGATTTGTAATATGCTTTGGATTGCGCATGTTAGCAAGAACAGTAATAATTATACTGCTTCTTGGCAAGAAATGAAGACAGAAAGCAGCGTATTCCCTCTCTCTTTCAGCGCTATTTTGTCAAAGACAGCCATAAGAATATGTAAGAACCTCCGTACAATAGTTGCAATAAACCACAAGAGCAGGTACTTTTCTTACTCTTGCTTTTTATTCTTGAAAATTCATGATAGTAAACAATAATTTGTATCTCTTCACAGCACCGTATCATTCTGTCAACACGTGTATACAGCATACAAACAAAATAATCTATCGACATATGGTAGGAATTTATGGAACTTTTCCCATGCAGTGGAGAGGCCATCTGTGCAGATCGCACATGTCCTCTTGCACTGATTGCCAATTCAATGTTGGCAGGGACTGGCCGCACTTCCGTGATTTATTTATTCACTGGATCAGCTTGATAACTCCTGTCAGGACTGGGGAGAAGCCACATAGGAAATGCAGCGAGTGCAGTTTGAACACCAGATTGGCAATGGCTTTTCTTTTTTTCTTTTTTGTTATCACATAACTAGGTAACCAGGTTGTCATAGATGAAGAAAGATGTCAATATGTTGTTTGGTAAGTTCTTGACGACATTGAAACAGACAGTTTGACTTATAATAAGTAGTGCCAGACCTTTTATATTTGAAATGTCAGCTGAAGCTGATGAAACTACGAGTGGGAGGAAGCAAGAGAGCAAGTTCCTTGTGAGGTTCAATGTGAGTGATAGATTCCGTAAATGTAAGGAGGCGCAGGAGGGGGGGGGGGGTGAAAGAAACAGGGAAATATAGAGGTCGTCGGCACAACAAAAGGAAATACAGAGGTCGTCGCCACAGAAAAGCAAAACAATGGAATCCGGAGAAAATCATACTGCACCAAATTTTGATGTTATCTTACGATGCAATCACGTATAGGAATCCATTTTTGTCATGCCACGCATACCTGGAAAGGAAAGAAAGCACAATAATTGTGTTGGATACAAAATGGCTATCTTAAAAAAAAACTCTCTTTTTGAAAACACAAAAGAACTTTTGAGGGGACACAGCTGGGGTCCTCTAGTTATTTGAAATATTGTTTGAATCCCCTATGCAAGGTAATGTGCAAGAGGTAGCGAAAGAGATTTTTTAGATTCCAATGACCTTTGAAAATTAGGAGGAAGTAGAAACTGCTGGAGACCATCGCTGTAATTTCGTGATAACAATTGACTACGGCGCTATCTGTCACAGCTGACGGTCCCCCCTGGTCTGACACATGACTGGTGCTATAGTCAGTAGTGTAAAACGCTGATAGCCCAATATCTCTGACAAAAGATTAATGGTAGATCCACTCGTCACATTCACATTTCCTGCCCTCTATCTCTCTGTGGTTGCGGGCTGCACAATTCGCCTGAGATTGATGAGATTTTTTTTATCATATTTATGGATGGAATACGCACGGCTGACAAACAGACAGATAAATTAGTCACTGCCAGGGGGGGATAAGCGGAGACACCGGTATTTTCTACTGGAATCTATGGCGAATGTCTCCGCCGAGCCTGATATATCTTTTGAAATGAACAATAAACTATATCCTCATGCAACACATTCTTGTGACACGTGAATTGTTGAAGGGCACAATGATGAAAAATATCCTCCCCCCCCCCCCCCCTTTGTTTTCCCTTTAAAAAAAAAGGAATAAACAAAAGGAAAAAAAAAACGAAACAAAACAAAACAAAAACAAACAAACAAACAAACAAACAAACAAACAAACAAATCCAGATCTCATCGCCTATAATTCCTGAACTCTGTTTGGAACTTTCTATCAATCACACTTCTGTGCGCTTGCCCTTTCAGATCTCACCCCAAAGCCTATTGGTTTCTCACTACACGACCTGCACTTATCTACGGTTATCAATTTAAATCACTGACAAGCCGCCTGTCACCGGCATGATTTAACTCTCAACGTTGGTCAACATAATTCCATATCAGTTATAAATCTTCAATAGCATGTAGAAAACGCGCTACAACAGGAATGTGAAACAGGAATGGCATTGACATTGATATTGATGACAAAACTGCAGGCAAAAAAGAGGGAAAGAACGTGCCTTACCGATTACGAAAAAAAAAAGTCGGTTTTTTTCGGTGGTTAAGACTTTCTATTAAATTTTTTGATAGAAAGCAAGGACGAGAGTTATTTTCATATAAATTTATAATGTAATCGAATTCCACTATGTATGCCACTACATGCTATATATTATTGTGTAGGCCTTTGTATGATCTGGTGAGAGAGAGAGAGAGAGAGAGAGAGAGAGAGAGAGAGAGAGAGAGAGAGAGAGAGAGAGAGAGAGAGCTGCCTCTGAGCTCGAAAATTTCATGTTTATTTTCACATTTGTGCTGAAATAAGTTTATTGTTGTATCAAATGTGTCTGTATTGGCATGCTTTTAGTCTTGATTATGTCAATCGAATGCGGAGTTAGGATAAGATAAGATAAGATAAGAAAGGGTAACGTATCATAAGAAAAGATAAACATAATTTGTCCGCTTAAGGAAAATACTCATTCAAAGTTGATGAAAAAAGATGTGTAAGATACATTTACACTTACATGCGGACAAAGATATCACGCACATGGCAGAACATTGCCTCATCTTGATAAGCGTACCACTGATAGCAGAAATGAATTCCTGTAAAGCTCGTGATTAGTTCTTACATGCAACAACCGTCCATCCAGTTCTTTCAGAATATTATTTTCAGCTGAGTATAAAATGGGTGAGTAGAGTCTTCTCGAATTGTGCCTTGACCCACGGGTCCTCTAATCATATTGTAGCGTGTCGATGTACTTATGATTTCTTTGAAGAAATTCACTCACTATTTTGACACATCTATTTATATTCCATATGTCTTGGCTCACGTGCAGACCTATTTAAGGCACTGTAGCGTCTGTGATGAAGTGAATATGTGAAAATGATATCTAATTTGACCTTTCTTGTTTTGACGTACAACGTACAGCTGATGTCGCAGGTATAATAAAGCCCAGAAAGCTTTAACACTAGTCAAACATATCTGATGTGCGTCTCGGAAGATATCTGAAGTGCAAAGTAAAGAAATGACAAAATGGGCGAGATCTGAGTGCATAGAAGGGCAATAATGGGTATGTTTGAACGCACACGATGCCTCTGTAGGTCGCTTACTGAAGGAGCCGGTGTAGCATTGGCGTCAGCTTTATCCACCTCCTCTCGCTTATCCATTTCAATGCGCGAATCGCTTCCATCGCTTCCCACATGAAGTGTATTAGGTTTACAAAAAGGTGGCTCTCATGACGTTGCTCATAACACAAACGGTACAAACTCTTACAGTTAAATGATATTCATGTACTTGTCTGTGACAACCTTGTGTTGTGCAAATTTGCAGACAATGCTATTGGATTTCGCATAGAGTCGTAGGAAATAACCCTTATTGATTAAGGAAAGGAGGAGGAGGAGGAGGAAGGGGGGGGGGGGGGCGTCCTGGAGGTTTTTTTAGAAAAGTTATTCTTCTTAAAGATAGACTATATTAACCTTTTCCATCGAATTCTATACGTTCAAATTAGAGGAAAACAGTGAAAAAAAAAAAAAAAAAAACGACTTTTTCATACTGATTCGATTTTGGCGTCTCTAAATTGACTGCTTTTAAAATCTGTCTCCTCCGTCAAATTTCAACAGAACTTGATAAAACTAGGCAAACATATTGTTTGACATAATATCTAAACATCTATGTATTTTCAGCTTTTCTTATGCAACAGAACAGTTTCTACAAATTTTTGAAAATGCCATGTAACAAAAAATCAAATTTGGCCTTTTTTTGTTGTTGTTCATACTAAAAACCCAATTGTCTCTAAAACTTACAGACCGAATGGACGCACATGAAAACGTGTTTTGGTTTTGTTATGGAGATGATGTATACCAAATTAGGTTAGAATCGGTTTCGAAGCAAAAAGTAGATGGCAAAATAGTAAGAAAAACTGGGTTTTGAGAAAAACGCATTTGAAGTTGTCTTTTTTTTTTTAGCGAGAAATGGACAAGGAGATCTTTTTTGTTCATGAAAAAAGAGTTCATGGTGAAAAGAATAAATTGAAATATAATAAATATAAATTGAAGCCCCTGGAATAGTGGTTTTCAGAGTTTTTTGCACTCGTGACCCCCTACCTAAAAGTTTGTAAACCATGCGACCTTCTATCAGCAGCTTCACTTACATTTTATGATGACGAAGGAAAGAAACACTAAAAAAAAAAACAAAAAAACGTGAGAACGTAGAAATTAATGTAATTAATAGATTGAAATTAAATTTATCTAAAGCCATTTCTAGCAATGCTATGCGGCCTCCTGCAAAGGCTTTGCGACCCTAAAGAGGTCGCGATCTCCCAGTTGGGAACCTGTGCCTCAGAAGGATAAATACCTGAGTCACATTTCTCTCATTGCAGCCAATGTCGAGAGAGCCCACGTCTAAAAGAAAGAAAGAAAAGAAATTAGAGAAAATTTGAGGTGCAGGCGTCCAAATTCCATGACATGTAAATCTGACCAACGTAGAATTCCATATGACCTCAGAAAAAAAAAAAATGTTTTGTCGAGATAGATAAATTTTTCATTCTCTCAAAAGCGACTTCCACGTATGTCTATAATGGCTTATGGTCTACTTCAAACGGCCACCCTCCTCCATGATCAATAAATTGTTTAATATGCGGTTACGTTCAAGTCGTCAAAAGCAAAGTGCTCCTTTCAGTTGCTCCATCTTCCTTGAAAATATATTGGTCTTTGACTGAGGAGACAGCCAGCACTTGTACTGGCGTTGCATAAACAATGCAGATTTTTTTTAATTTTATGTAGAGCATGTTACAGTGGACATTTTTAATACAGATCTTCAAGACTTTTTGCTAGCCAAAGGAAGAAGAAGAGATCGAGGAATAGATAGATAGATAGATAGATAGATAGATAGATAGATAGATAGATAGATAGATAGATAGATAGATAGATAG
>JBCAUA010097793.1:0-10330 GCA_038406235.1 Peronia verruculata
TAGAAAGTATTGGACGAGTCTAACTTTTCCCAGGCGGAACATTCGTAAACAGATTTCTGTAAAGATCAACACCAGAAGTTCAATACATGAATCAAGGTGGAGAAGTAAGAGGGAGAGAGCGAGTTTGTTTGTTTGTTTGTTTTGGAGGGGGAGGTGTGTGTGTTTTGAGGGGGGGAGGGTGGGAGGGGAGATAGATCTGGCGTTTGTTTCATGTTAACAGATCTGTGTATCAATAATTGTATAAATTAAGTGATCTGTGTGTTAACTGCGCAATATATGTACAAACTAATGTAGAAACAGGTTTGTGTATTTACAAGCTATGTTTTTATAGGTCAGTGTACTATAAGACATCTGCATTCATAATAATGTCTGTGTAAAGATAAATATTGATATGAAAATTCCACATGGAATTAATGGACCTGTGTTACTGTTTTATACAGGAACAGGTGACGCTGCCGGTGCTGAGCAGCCAGAGCGGATACAACAGCTCTGGACACCAACGCCCGACTTGGGCTGTCCTATGTTTGATTAAGACTACTCACCCAATTGTTCGGGACCTGAACTCCGTTAGGGCCTTGTCCTTCTGCCCATACATAATAGGATTTGAACTCATTTGTTCTGGGGTTGAGATCAGATTTGCTATCCCGGAACCATGGGTGCTTGTCGGAAGTATGGTTGGGGATGAAGTCCAAGGTGATATGCATGCCTGGTTAGGCAAAAGACGAAAGCGTCAAATAAATAACAGTAGCTACCAGATATTTATATAGTCAACCTATCAACACAGATGAGATTAATAAAGTGGCTACCTGTGGCATGAGTTTAGTTGATAATTGGTCCCTCGGGTATTTACAGGACGTTTAGCCCGAAAGTAGCCCCAGAACAATTATAAAGCATTTACCCCCCCAAAAGTAGCCATCAGGGTATTGATTATTATAGCTCTTACTCTAATAACCAGGATATTTAAATATCGCTCACCAATGCATTTGTAAAGTGTTTATTTCTGTGCAGCACAAGCTCTAAGAGATTTGAAATCTAATGTTACTCCATAAACCCAATGGATAAACTTACGTAAGCTCTCAATTACCAAGAAGCAGCATAGGAGGCTCCTACTGTTAGGCTTTCAAATTCCTTTCAGTCTAATAATACAGTTCCTGTCTATGGTCGGCTAGCCCTTTTAACCTGAGTCAATTTGTACTATCACGGCTATATTGTGCGAAACACTTTAAAATATGTTTACACATCTCATGAAGAAGAGAGGAAAGAGAGAAGACAGGAGCAAGGAGAGAGAGAGAGAGAGAGAGAGAGAGAAGAGATGTCACTCCTGGAATGTCGAGGATTGCATTCCATAGCAGACACCTCACCTATTGTGGGATTTCACTGCCTGTAGATGAGAGCCAAGAACCTATATGCACACCCTTGGCCCTTGCGGTGGAAACCCGAATCGAATTAAGATTTCTATGAAGCAAATTGTCTTTCCCAGAAAAAAAAAAAAATACCCGGACCTCTTTAAGATGCAAACCAAGGACGTCCTCTTTCGAGTCCGGAGGTACAACTACTAGGCCACCGACACCACAGGATATCAGCGCTGAAAACATCATAGTGCACATCACCGCGAGAGAGAAGTTTCATCTAAATGTCGAGATCGACAAATTGACCTACCTCTGGAATGCGTTTCGTTGACGAGCAGCTTGAACTTGTCCAGGGTGCCAAATATTGGGTCAATGTTGGTGTGGTTGATAATGTGTGTGCTGGTTTCAGCATCATCTGCCAGAGTGTAGATAGGACTAAGTGCTATGGTGCCCACTCCCATGTCCTGCAGGTAGCCAAGCTTGGAGCGAATGCCTGAAGAATTAAGTGGATGACTTATAGATTGGTTGTTGTTTTGTGTGCTATGTTTTGTTTTTTATTTTTTTTATTTAGTAAGACAAATACCTGAACAATTGAAATATATGTACAAATGCTCCGTTTCACATGTATAAATTTTCTGTGCGATTACTTAATCCTTCATTACATCTATTGAAAAAAATATACATAATAATGATGTTGGAATGTGTGTATACACATACACACTGTAGGTCAAGTTTCGATGCAAGAAATATCAAATTATAACAACAATATAGTTTTTGCTTCCTAGTTCTGTTGATACGGTCCACCGGCATATTCAGACATTCTCATGCGACATAAGGGAAGAAAGTAAGACTTGGATTTGACACTCCTGATCTACATCATCATCAATATTCTCATAAATAAGTCAGTAACCAGTACCATCAATGTCCCCAATGCCGTCAGTGCCGCTGTCGTGGAAACTGCGGACGTAGATGCGATAGATGACCGTCTTCTGCCACCAGTCTCTCTCCTGGGCGTCCCGGCACTCTGGGTACGTCAGGACTATGGCTACCACAGTGATCAACAAGGCCAGCCAGCCTGGAGTACATAGGATATGATACGATTAAACAAGACAAGGTAAGAGGAGACACATGTAACCACCAATCTCTCTCGTGGGCGTCTTTGGAATGTGGGTATGTCATTGCTAAGGTTACCAAGTAATCAGACAAGATCAGCCAACCTGGTGGTATATCACATAAGTTAAAAGTAAAATAAATAAGGTACATACGGTCCGATAAGATAAGATATTATAAAAGACGGTAAGAAACCATGAGATAGAGTAGTTAGTACTGAATATTTAATACGTTACTATTCGAGCGCTCACTGATCCGAACGACAAGCTGTTCTGAGATGCACGAAACATACATTCATGACAGATATAGATATAACAAGAAAAGAAGAAGAAAAAACAAATGACAGTAGTTGAATGACGATCGCAAGGACAAGAAGCGAATGATTTTGACTAGATGTGACCAGTACTGTGACAAACTTTGTACTGACCTGTGAGGACGATGGACATGCAGACATAGCGAAGGTTTCTCCAAAATGGTCTAGACGAGAACCTCAGCAGTTCCTCCTTCCCCATGCCCCTGTAAAGAATATCACCCAGATAGCAGTCAGTATTACATAAAGTTTATCACCTGGACAGTTTGGGTGTATAAAATGTTCATTTTATTGGAATGCCATTTTGTCCTTATCTTTCCTTTTTTTTTTCCAGTTTTCATCCGTGATCTCATATTTTTCTCATTCTATTTCTACTCCTTTTTGCCTTTCTTCTTCTTCTTCGTTTTTTTCTTCTTTTTTCCTATTCCATTTCCTCCTCTACTACTTCTTCTTTCAGTCTTCCTCCTAAATTTTTGTTTTTTTCTTTTACTATCTTTTTATTTTTCCTCCTTCTTTCTCTCATTTTCCATGTGAATTCCTTTGGAGTACTCTAAATAAGGACCATAAGATAAGAGGAAAGAAGCGAGAGAGAGAGAGAGAATCTCAGGAAAGTACAAGGAAATGATTGCAATTAAAACGTTATCATTTAACATTTCAAAAACTGATACTGTTACACCTTTGATCACTGCAACGCCTAGCATTCGTTCACATATATAAATCATCAAGCTAATCATCTATTACATTACCTATAAGGTTCCTCTGAGAAAGACTTCAACCTCTCCCTACTAGCCGCCTTTGAAGGCAGAGAAAACTCCACGGTACTGGAGTCCCGTTTTGGGGGAGGAAACTCTGTATATGCCTCGCCCTCAGTTTTCTCCCCATTAACGTTGGTGACGTTGTTGGCGCTGCTGCTGTTAACGTTGTTGTTGCTGTTGGCAGTGGTTTTCTTGCCGTCGGGCTCAAAGCCCTCGTTGGTGTAAACGTGACCCACTGATTCCGTGGGCAGATTTTTGCCTGAGATGACTGAGATGTTGGTAGAATCCATCTCTAAACTAGAAGAAGAGATGAGAAGAAATCATGAAACAGAATTTCCCCCCACCAGCATTCTTCCAGAGAGTCATACAAAACACCGTAGATGTACTAAACACTTTCTTCAAGACGTTTTTACAAAATATCCATGCTGCTCCTTATTAAATCTAGAGTTTTAAATATTGGCCATGTTCAATCGTAAGGCCAGCATTCACGCACAGGCCACGCCAAAGGTCCATCCGATGCTAATGAACCCAAAGGTAAACACTAGCTGGTGTGGGACCATCAACAATCAGAGGCATTTAGCTTCCGCCAAGTTCGATGTGGAATTTGCACAATTCAGCTGTTGGCTGAGGACTCAGAATGAAATAAATGCGCGGTTTGAAACCCAAAGTTTCACAAGACTGACTTAACTATAGCGAATTGACTTCAACTCGAATTTCAAAGCAGTTTGATACCAATTTATTACTGTCTAAATCTCGTTCACATGAACTGGTAACCGTTTCACCGATCAAAAAGTAATTATTATGTGCCAGCTATGACAGCAACTGCAGCATTACCTAGTGAAAGGGGAGGAAAAAGAAAACGGCCTCATCATTATTTCCCATCGTCGATATTGCTTGATTGTGTTTGACGACTTTACGACTACTATTTCTCAGACCCGACACAGTGTAATCCTAGGCATGCACTACATAGATGGCGTGACAGTGACAAACGACGAGGTCCGCAGAAAGATCGTAGAAGCTATAGACCCCACGATTACCTCCTCACTGTTGTAAAGAAGCGAAAACTGAAGTGATACGGGCACGTTTCTCGTACAGGAGGCATTGCAAAGACAATCCTGCAGGGCATAGTAAAAGGAGGCTGGAAACGGAGAGGACAGAGAAAGAGGTGGGAGGATAATATTTAGGAATGGACAGGACTAAGTATGGCAGAATTCCAGGGGGAGGTGGAAGACAGAGAAAGGTGGAGAAAAGTGGTGAACACGTCTTCACATGTGCCCCAACGACATCTACGGAATTCAAGGGCATGAGTGAGTGAGTGAACCACATGGACATGAAGAGAGAATGAATTATTGGATTGGTTGACCTAAGGAGATATGGATCCATCGGCTCAATGCCAGCTGCCTCGTTGGTCTGGGACATGACATCTCTGTAACACTAAGTCTTACAACTTAGATAATAAAATATGGAATTATCCAGTGGCAAGTTGGCCGTCTATACTATGCAGCAGATATTGAAAGTAATGATGATAATATATCCTCACACAGAATTTTATCTCAATATCTTTCTTAGGACATCATAATTATGTGTATTGATGCATTTTAAAAGTGTGTGTGCCGGGGGGGGGGGGTGGGAAGGGGTGAAGAAATAACCACATACACATAACAGCGCTCTATATTAGGCTCACAGACCATTAGCCACATCTAAATATGTTATCAGATGCTCGCACTGTTTGAAGTTGTGGATAACGTGTTTTTGGTTGTAAAACTGCGAGGATATCAGGAGTAGCTGGCGTCAGATCAGGGAGAGAATATAAGGTGATCGTCCCCTATTTGGTATTATTTCTTTCTTCAAATAATATAAAATGTGAAGAACTGAGTGAAGGTTGGGCATAAGGAGGGGGGCGGGGGGGGGGGGGGTTAGAAATATCACTGAAAAAAATGACGGATTGTCGACTTATATCTTTTTGAATTGAATGGAATTAAAACAAATAAATACCGAATGCTTGGACGAGAAGATGGACCGCCAATAAGTATTGACAACTAGTTTTACAGCTACAAAATAATTATCTTCCACCCTCTTTGTTTTGTCTCCCCTCTCGCCTTTCTTTTTCTTAGTCCCTGTCTTACTCGATTTCTCTCTCACACTCACAATTTTCACTTGTTATTTGTTCCGTTTTTGTTGTTGTTTTCTATCCACTTTAAATGTATTTTTTTTCTACTACATGTATCTCTCAACCACCAATCTCTTTCAAACCTCTCTCTCTCTCTCTGTCGCTGCAGTTCTCTTTCATTCCGTCCTTCCCTTACGCCTCCTGTCATATCGGCAAAATATCCAGGCCCTCTAAAGAATGCGGTCCCATCTAAACTTTCGTGACACATCTTACATTACACACAACTCCCTAATCACCTCCTCTCCTCTCCTTAAACCGCTGTACCCTTGACTGTCACTACTACTGGATGGAACTTGTGCATGTCACCAGCTGACAGCATCTTATCACCCAGCCAGTCCCTCTCCAAGTATCTCTCGCCCGTTCCCAGCTACAGGGCCCTCCCTCTTCCCTCACAGTCTGCCCTAGCTTATCTCAGACCAAAGTCCTTCAGTACTTAAGACCGCTACTTGAAAAGACAGTTCATAGCACAAAAGGCAAATATAGTCCTCTCAAAAATGCACTTTCTTATCAAAACCCACACCACACAGATATTTATGTCTTAAAGCTTGGTGCAAGTCTAGGACAAACACGATTTCACAACTGACGCAGGAATAACATAAAAATTGTTTAACTTATGTTATACCACTTTATTCACTAAAATACAATGAAATTGTTTTACAGGGACTGATTAGAACTACTTTTAGTGTAGGAAGCTAGCTCATTGTCACAACATTTAATCAAATGTCACATGTTATTGCATAAAAACAATCTTTGAAAGGTTGGCGTATGTCGAACTCTTGCACAAGTAGGTTCTCTGCTTCCACCTGCAGGCAGTCTAAGCCCGCCATCGGTGGGACGTCTCCCATGGAGTGCCATCCGCTACATTCCAGGGAAGACATCTCTTCTCACTCTCTCTCTTTGCTCCTGTCTTCTGTCCCACTTTCTTTCCTCTTTTCTTCTTGACGTGTAAACGTAAGTTACCGTGTTTGACACAGTATAGCCGTAATCGAGCTGATGTGTCGTTAAACCCCAACACAAACAAACATACAAACTCTTGCACAAGAATGATATGACAATTCAGAACTTAGTGTCGATTGTTCGAAAGGACCGATTCGATAATGAAGTAAAAGTACAAAGTAAAAGCCGCTATCCTCCTAACAAGGGTCCACAAATGATATGCCTATCTCTACACGGTCTAGCAATCACAATAGAATGATTTCTGAGAACTCAGTTCAAGAGCATTGTAATGTCAAACCGTGTGTCCATCAAAACAAAAACAACACGACACGGCCAAAATGGTACTTTGTCTCTCGGAAAATCAAGAGTTGAAATAGATCACCGATTTCTACCATTGCAATGAATGGAATCTGCTATAAGTGTGAACACAGATACGACATGACTGCTTCAGACAACCAACAAGTTGAATGGAATTGTGCTTACGTCATCTTTCTCAATTTGCGGGAATAACGTTCTAGAAATGGGCTGAGCCGGTGGATTATTATTATTATTATTATCATCATCAATATTATTTACTTTCCTTTACTCATAGCTGAAAATAAAAAATCGTGTTTGTACCTTTTTTTGCGGCTGTGTTGAATGCCGCATCAGAGTTGGGCTGAGCAGGCTGCGTTTAACTTTTTAAGATGTATTATTTATTTATTTATTTATTTAATTTCTTTTTAGCTAGAATTAAAAAAAAAAAAAATCACATTCAGATTCAGGATCTCAAAATTAGCAAAGTCTCCGCGCTAACTACTTGGATTAAATGCGTATTTAACGTTTCACTTCTTCAGGTTTTATAAGATTGAACAGAGCATACTGAGCTCGTAATCTTAAATTTTTCTGCGTTTTTGTACAGCTGACCACGACAGGAGGTTGAAAGCTTAACAAAACCGTAACCTCAAGTTTAAGGAATGCTCACACCAGACACTGTGCACCAGATAGTTTGTTGATGTTACTTCAGCCCGGGTGAACATGCATGCTGGAAAGAACACGGCCAGACTTTGTCCCCTGTGTGAAAAATTGTGTTTTGTCGCATCGTTTCCTTCTTGGTGTACACACATTTTAAGACAGCCAATCTGTTCAATTTGCCGAAATTTAGCTTGTTTTTCTTTAGGCCTGACAAATGTGAATCCACAACCGATTATGGCCCTCTTTTTTTCTCAGGTATCCATCCCTGTACACTCCATACACCATCCTTATGCCACTCTATTGGCACTGTCACATAAAAGTAATAAATAATATTTACACAGAAAGGAGAATATGGAAGGAAGATGTCAAGAGAGATAGGAGGAGGAGGAGGAATAGGAGGGTGGGGGCGGGGAGAGATCAGGGAGCAGAAAAAAAAAAAAAAAAGAGGGAAGATCTCTAGGTATTACTACCCCCTCCCTTTTCTTTGCCCTCCACCCCTTCTCCAAAACATACACAGATACTCCTTCAACCAATGTCTTTCTTTTTGATCATTGTTTGTGAACTACAGCATTTTTTGTTGTTTAAAAACGAAATCACTATAATTACAAAAACTTTTTAAGCCTCCAATGCGAGTAAATCTCTAGATTTTTTATGCTGTTTAAGGTTATGTATTCTATGTTGTGGGTAGAAAACAATTAACCCTGCCGGCGTGATGCTCCTTGAATTCTCCAATAGACGTTTTCTGTACTAGCGTTTCATTTGCACTAGTGACCCTTTCGGTCTGTAAACTCTTTGACTGCTGAAACTGCTCGCATCACTTCACAAATTTTAGATTTGGTTGCTAAAAACCTCATCAAAGCAAATAAAAAATACTGCTGGTAACATAGGTAGAAACAATATTTTGATTGCATATTTGAGGCAAAAAACATCAATGATATTAAAGTAAAACAAAGAATGTGCTGAGTGTTCATGTGTCACAAGGCGAAAGGGATAAATACAATAGATTTAGGATGTAACATAGATTGTCTGTGTCCGCTAATCTCAAGTTGCCATGACAAATAATAGTTTTGTGAAAGATTTTCCTCATCTCAAAATCAGACTTCTTATGGCCATGGCTGTGACTAGGGATGTAGGAGACAGCAGGTTGTACGGCTAGATACAAGCAGCTTATCATTTGCTGGAGAGGTTCGAACCTTACTTTACAACCATACCTCTGTGAGACAGCGACAAAAAGCCAGAATGAAAAGCCACAGCAACAAACCGAAAAAATAGAAGTTTTTGTTTCTATTCTTAAGGTTAAGTACGTCACAGAATGGACACGATGGCATATGCTATCCATTGAACAAAATGTCAGATTTTAATACATACCCTAAAGGCCGTTTCCAGCAACTAAGGTAAGATTACGAAAGCAGAATGTTTTCTTTTGTTTATTTGGTGTTTTTCATGTATTCATTTTCATTTGCCATTCAATTTTATTGTGAATTTTCATTTCTTTCCTTGTTTGTTAATTTTTGTTTTATATCTGAAATATAAGGCCTACGTGGTGCTTTCACGAATACGCCGACTGAGGGCTGTATATGTAATTATTTATTGATATATATATTATACACATACACATGTATATTCTTTTTTTTTTTTTTCATTTGTTTTGTTTTGTTTGTTTGACGTTTGTTTCTTGGTTGCTGTTGTTGTTTCTTTGTTTGCTTATTCGCGTCTTATTAATGAATGCTGCATTTGGCATCAATAGACAAAAGGTCAGGGGAGAAAGTTCTCATAAAAAAAAGGGACCCGGTTTGGGGTAGTTAGAGCTCATCACTGCTGTCTTAATTATGCATCATCATTGTTGAATCAACATAAAACGGAACATTTACGCGGAAAACCATATTCAATATAAACACCTGTATACATTTTGAAACTAGACATATGATTAGATGAGATGTACATTTTGATTCAGATCCCACTATTCTGTTCTCATCAAGCTATGAATACTGTCTGTGACTTACGTAGGAAACATTGTGTGTCTTAGAGGAAATGCCCAATGTTCCTATAGAAAGAATTAGATGATGGAATGCAGCTCTCATTAAATGTCATTTACAGTACATTTCCAGCTTACCTTTTGATATGCTTCCTTGTCCTTTCTTACACACCACCTGTCTAGCTCCTGAATCAAACACAAAACTATTTATAAGTTTTCTTTGACTGTAAAGTCAAATTCCCAGTCAAAATCTCGTCAACTGTGTATCTCGAAAACACTGAAACAATGCTGTCCAACTGTGTACTTTTGAAGCCTTACGTACCTTTAGAGGTTTTATATCTCCGCTGAGAACTGTCAGATTGCGATGAACCAACACATTGGGCTTCAGATCTTGAATGACGAGATGAGACTGAATAATTAGAAAGCGTACGAATCAGCAGGACGCAGAATACAGACCAGTCGACACCAGATATAACCCAGGTGAGAGGAGGGGGCGAGTGTGTCACCTGAAGACAGCCCACAGAGCTGGTATATCTTGACCTAGAGCAAATATCTGCCTTATCGTAATGAAAGGCACTTCGCTTCAATGAAATTGATGTCCCCCCTTTAACATCATCCCTGAGACTATTTACGGTATGATTAAAATATCATACATTAATATATATATGTCTCGCAACCAGTGAAAATGAGACGTAAGTCGATTTTTCACCATATGGAGTTTTTGGTATCATGTGATAGCTTATTTCATACTCTTTCTAGTAGTGAAAAAAG
>JBCAUA010097804.1:0-10330 GCA_038406235.1 Peronia verruculata
TGACGTTTCGCTTCCGCGTCCGCCCACCAAAAATTCGCATCCAAACACGGAAGTAAACACAAACGTGGAAAGGATCTCTACGAAGCCAGTCTTTAGGCTGATCAGTCCCATGACACTTACAGGGTAATACAGGGATTAATGCAGTGATTCCACGAAATTTTCTCCTAGGGGAAAATGTAAACATCAATTTGGAAGGCAGTTTGTTTTAAGCATTTATCACAGTTTGAAGAAATCTAAATTTCCTCTTATGAAGAAAGTGGTAAAGGGGAGGAAGAACTTCAAAAAAAATCTATTTAAAAACAAAAGAGACCCCCTAGATTGTAATAAATTATTGCTAGGTGTCATATGATAAGACACCTGCTTGTTAGACGGTTAAATCATTATTGATCTGATAACGACAATTGCTTCCCTTACTAAGATAGGCAATATCTCAACTTGAGTCAATACGCAATGAATTCCAACAACTCCCAATAAAACATAAAGATTAGGAATCAGAAGTTAGACAATCATTCATTCAAAGACCGGGCTAAAACCCTGAACACGCTTTTAATTTAGTATTTGCTGTGAGGCCACTATTTTTTTTTTTTTTTAAATGACGTCTTTCCTCTCTTTTTTTGAGGAGTTTTATTTAATATTGGCTCCTTGATGATTCAGAATGCCTGTTTCCATGAGACAAGTTTTATCTAGATGTCTGAACATGACAACTATTCATAAGTAATTCTGGAAGCCTTTTATTTATTTATTTTTTCCGTCCTTTTCTTTTTTCTTTTTTTCTCTTTTATGAGTCAGCCAAATTACTTTTCAATTTAGTCTTACAATGTTTATGCCAAACATCGGAAAGACCAAAACACACACACACACACATACACATAAATATTGTGTCAAATTTACAATAAACCGGGGGGGGGGAGGGGGGACAATGAAAAGAAAGACAACTCAATTTCATTCACAATAATGTTATGTTAAAGTGTGCAGACATGATCTTTCCTTTCTGCATCATGTTTGTCGCAAGTTCAAAGTAAGGGCATAATCTGGCAGAGATAATCAAGAAGTATGTCTATGGTTTGTGTACATTTGTGTGAGTTTTCACCTTTTGATTTGGTTTCGAACCAATATAGGATTAGGTAACGGAAGCGAAGAGGAAGTGAGGAGTTTTTTGATCCCCTCTTCCTCCCCCCCCCCCCCCTGAAACATTGCCAGACAACAGCACAGAGATTAATTTATTGCCCCTTGTACCCAAGTGCTGGCATGTCCCACTGACCTACTCCATCCGTCCAAATCTGACCTAACTGTCAGGACTCCACATTGGCCCTGGGGACATCCGCACTTGAGACCTGGTCTTCCTGCTTTAGTTCTCCTGACCGTACTAACACAAAGGAGAGTGAAAATAAATGACAATCGAAGCAAGCAGACCCCTCGACAGAGAGGGATTAAGTATGAATGATGGAGCCTAGGCCATGTTTTAAGCCAAAAAACTACTAACAGGAAAGCGCCAATCTTCGGTCTCGAAAACGATGAATGGAAGCGGGATTGGTTCATAATCCCGAGGTTCTGGCATAAGCAAGAGCTTAATCTTTGAAATCCATGTACAATAGTCTGGCCTAAAAATGAGGGATGGCTGTAACAACTCTGTTACCCTTCAGTAACTGGCAGTGGGTCACGGGTTTCGGATAACAAGCATTAGTTTATTTTGAAGTACTTGATAGGCTCTGCTCAAAGAAGGTTAACGCACATCTTATCTTGATCAAGTAAGCGGCCAGCGGGTGTTCTGTTTACTCTGTTACAGAGCCCACACCATTCTGAAATTTCATGGCTGAAACCAGGAAGTCATGCTTTTTCTTTTTTGTCACCACCTGGAGAGATGCCGTAAGAGATGCCGGAAACAGTTTGTACAAAAACGTGTTACACTTCAATAAGCGCTAGGTTTTTAAAAGATGGGCAGAAACAGTTTAGGATCGTTGTCATCATATCATAACATAAGAAAACCAGGCTTTTGACTAGCCAGGCTAAACAGTTTCAGCATAAGCTGATGGTTTCAATACTAGAATGCAACTTTTTAAACTCCGGATACAGACTAAATGGGACTAGTTCGGTATCCAAAACTTAAATACCTCCTGGGCAGACTAATTGTATGCATGGTACACTTTGTCTTTTTTTAAACCATTTATAACGTGTTTTGACGGCTGTTTCAGCATCAGTTATCAAACCTGAAAGAGTTAAGCCACACATCTCCATATCGACGTTCAGATAATTATATTGTCCCTTTGAGATAAGATGACGTTGCTGTTGTTGTTGTTGTGTTTAGGTTTAACGACACATCAGCACGACTACGGCTATATTGTGTCTAACACGGTAAGATACATCTGCATGTCAAGACGAAGAGAGGAAAGAAAGCGGGATAGAAGCCAGAAGCAAGGAGAGAGAAAGAGAGAAGTGGTGTCCCTCCTGGAATGTCGAGGATGGCACTCCAAGGGAGACATCCTACCGATGGCGGGCTTACACCGCCTACAGCTGGGAGCAGAGAGCCTACTTCTAATCCCCGGGCCCCCGCAGCGGGTTAAGATAAGATAGATAAATAACTTCATTTTTTTTCACAAAAGTAGATTTATTTTTTTTATGTAACGTAAGTTAATCATAAAAAGGATGCTTGATGTTAAACATTAATCAGACATCCACTTGCACGTCATCTTCTTACACATACACGGAACCACACAGGAAAAGTTCCAGCATTCTAAAATGAAACCACGCCGTGCTATAACAAGAGTTGACAGAGATTAAGTTAACAGAAGACAATAATATTCAAGTAAGACTCTTTCCATGCACTGAGTAGAATTGCATGGGATATCTATAAATCCAACTTCAGAAAAAAAGCAGGGGGTGGTGGGGGGGGGGGGGGGGAGATAGATCTGGCTACGGCAACTGAGTCTCCTCTGGTCGGCCAAAATTCGAGAAAGACCTGGGTGTCACAAATGAAGAAATGAGCCAACATTTATCGAGATAACCTCCATCAGGAGTTTGAAAGACGTATATTGAAAGCCAACATTTAAAACAAACACGGACACCTCAGAGCAAAATATCTGTACTGTCCTTCATCTGCAGATATTACAACAGGTCAAGCTGATCAAACGCCAGAAATGTCAGTCACAAACGGTATTCAGGAAGCAAAAGAGGACATGGAGTCTATGCAATTGCCACTAAGGCATCAGTCAGAATGCAGACTGTTTCAGCTGTCTCTGTGTTGATTCAAAGGACCATAGCAGTAGATGGAGATCAATATAAGCAAAGTTCTTTAGAACTGAGTTGAATTTGTATTGGCACTCCTGCCAAGTACAATACGTTAAACTGCAAAACTAACGTTATAAATGGTGTGATAACCTAACTCGCAATGAACTTTTGTAATGGGGTTTTCATTGTTTTAGGCCACTTTGAACTTTTCTGATAAACATAACGGTTAGTGTCAGAACCACCAGCTTTATGGTGCAAAACGAAACCAATATGGCACCAGCAAGAAACTGTATAAAAATAAAAATTCACTTGCTATGTTTTGAAAGTGATTTCCATCTAGGCCTCTTCATTTTTGAACTAACAGACTTCAAATTATGAATATACATTTTTCATAGCATATTTCACAATATGCATCCTTTTTATCTGAATTTTCTTTAAAATTTGAACGAAAATTGAATTATGGTGGAATATTAAGAAATATACACATCCTTCAGCAGACACGTTCCAAATACAGAGTGACATATATATTATACTCATCATGTGGCATATTAACAAGAAAACAGATGTATATTTCTTTCACTTGAAGCTTTGTTTGTTTTCATTTTTTTTTCTTCTCCTTTTTTGTTTTTAATGTATACATTTTCAAGTCGTCACATTCAATGATCAAAGAGCCCTAGGCTTTTGATAACAGGCCATTATTAAAGACGCAAAATCAAATATGCCAGATGTGTCGTGCCAAACTTCAAGTCCTACATAAATCATGTGTGAGCAGACATTCTTTTTTATATTTTTGGTCAAAATGTATGAATATTAAGAAACAATGACATTTTGTCGTTCCATTCGACATATTAAGCCTGGAGGAAGAGGGCGTCGTCCATCTTGAACGAGCTGTGTGGCGTCTTTGACATGCAGTTGGTTTTTCCTCGCTAACTCTTTCACTCCACTCATCTACTTTTCCTTGTTTCTCTTGAGACCAGATCCTTTCCTACTGAACACGTTCGTTAAAGATATACGATATGAGGCATTTGGAGATCGGGCAGATGAATGAGAGATATTTGCTCACAGACTGATTTGTGCACATCTTTTGTACATGACAGGCAGTTCTCGACTAAAGATGAGAATTCAGAGATTGTACAACATGAAAACAAACCAATGTGTGAGTTAAAAATCAATGACAGATCGGACAGGCAAAAAATCTTGACCACATAAATAATGCACTTACTAATAAGTAACGATGACGAACATACGTCATTCTTCCAAACGGACCATTTGCAGTTGTAATGAAATTAAAAGTCTCATCAAGCCAAATTATTGCTCCTTGGGATCTATCAACGACCATGATGTTATAATTTTAATAATAACAACAATAATAATAATAATGAAGTACATGTACATACAAAAGGCAGAAACAAAAAAGAATTAATATGATAAGAGAGAGAGAAGAACGTGTTTGTGAGGGGGAGTGGGACAGCTGATCAAACGGAGAACACAGACATTGTCCCTAGATGTCCTTCCTGTCTCCTTGTTTATTTTACAAATCGGCATATGTAAGACCACATATATAATGGTTAATGTTGATTATCAACCAGTATTTGTATCTCCGTCTGATAAGAGTTATTCTATTCAAGAAGGAAATTCACTCTCATTACGAGATGGGGAGAGCTGTTCAGGAACACATTATGTATGAAACAGATAAATAAGTAATTATCGTAGGCCAAATGGCAGAACGAAGCGTGGAGTCTGGTAGTAAACAAAAAAAAAAAAAAAAATTACGAACTGACCTTGTCATTCTGTTTCCTTATGAATCGATAGTTTCAGGTCAATTGGCTCTTACATGACGTACTTTAACGTGACCTGCCCAGAGTACTTGCGCGGATAAGCCACAGTTGGCGTACTCCTTTGTAACCGCAATTTCTGGTATGAGCGTGATTCCTTCCTGTTGTCCTCATCTTAACTCTTGCACAACGGAACTTCTGTAACACAATTTGTGGTTAAAACTGTATTCTTCTATTCTCGGCGAGGAAGGACGGCTCATTATCATCACCATCATCATCATTAATTTTATAAAAATAATATCTTGAACTTGAAGACGGCGTGACCTCCGGCAGAGTAATAAACAACATCTCGTAAAATTGGATCTGTTAGACTGATGCTGCTCTCCAAGTCTTCTTCGTATGGCCGAAAACACACACACACACACACACACAGACACACATACACACATACACACACACACATACGCATACGCATACACACACACATACACACATACACACACACACACACATTATGTACCATATAAACTAATATTCTGCGTTCTTTGACTTTCAGATTCTCCACCAGAGGAGGAATGTTCATAACCGAATCAGACCTCGATCTTGTTTACAATAAATGAAACGTATCCATTAAGAGAGTATTCGGAGACTTGGAATGTGAACAAGATAGCAATTAACAGATCTTGTTTACAACTATGGCATCCATGCATAATGCGAGTAAGAAGAAAATTGAAACATAGTATATGTAAAAACGCTGTCGTAAAATCGTGAAAATGTACATAAAAACTGAAATTGTAATGCAGATTTACTATAGGTCTTGTTAAACATTGTTTAATAATGTGAGAATATTCAGTATAATTATCTGATTTTGAACTGTCAACGTGTAGGGCAAGCCATTTGTCGGAAAATGAGCAAAATAAAAATTAATGTGAAACAGAGGTAGTTGTGCAGTGAGATGGAACTTTTCGAGATGAGTCAAATGAGCGAGGAAAGATCGCTCAAATGTGACTTTGTTTATTTGTGAAGTGCCTTAATGCTTGTCATCTGTCAACACTTCTCTGTCATGTATAGAGTATGTACACAAATCAGCGTGTGAGCGAAAAAGTCTTCGGTCTTCAATCTCGAAATACATCACTGTCCTAGCGTTAACAAAGTATTTTTACGGGGACTGGGCGAGAATCGACAGAACATCGGTCATACATGAGGGTTTTGTTTTGTTTTGTTTTAAATTTTGTATTAATGTATTATTTATTGATTGATTTATTGAGGAGCTATGTCCGAATGCTTGTCGTTCGTGAAAAATATCTAGAGTTCACAGGGGAGACATATCAGCCTGCGAAAGACAATCCGTCGGTTATAATAACAGTTCTAGAAAAAACTCGTTCCCAAGACGAAAATTACATTCGTTTTTCAGTACTGTTGTAATATTAACATCCAGACTTAGAACTACAGCCTGGTTTAAATTTTCACTATGTAATTGCTTTGTATTGAACGTTTTGGTTTGGCTACGATCGAGAAACCATTTTCATTTTAGTATGAATCTGTGATATGATCCATACGTTTGTTGTGTTACTTTAGCCGAATGCGAGAACAAATCCGTTTCAGCCAACAATTTTATTAGAGCTGAATCATAGGTCTTAGCCACCGAAATTGCCCTATCCTATTACTATTAGTGGTTCATCGGTAAGTGCTCTAAAGAAAACTGCTGCATAAAGGAAATAAATGAGTTCAAATGCTAGAGCGACAATGGGATTGTGTTATGTTGTTGATGTTGTTGTTGTTGTTGTTGTTTGTGTTGTTGTTGTTGGGGACGTTTGTTTGTACGTTTGTGTTGTGCGGGCACCAGGTGGGAATGTATCAGAGGGTAATATCAATGGTAATGATCCTAACCACCGTTAAGATAGTAAACCTGTAGAAAACGACGATGACAATGTCGATGATCCAATGCCAAAAGACATTCAAAAGGAGAACGAAGTATTTCCCAACTTTATGTTAGTTTGCTGCCGAAGTACCATCATAAAAATTTGCATTTCATCAATCAAGCACAACATAGGATCAACTATCATGAGGAAGTAGTTAACATCTCTTAACTGACACAATGTTAGTGAGATTGATTATTTTATGCTCAAACCAGGAAGAGCTGGGGGTCTGTGGCAAACAATGAAAACATAATGTTGATATAAAAGCTTGTCTTGACTTCCTTCTTATCACTGAGCTCATGCGAGAGAGTTTTGTTGCTGTAGAGATGCTTTTTGGTGGAGCTATGAGGGTTGTGATACAGTGAGAGCCACGCTGTACGGAAAGCGATTTGTTTTGCTCATTTTGTGTATAGTTTTTTTTATAGATTTATATAGGTTTTTTTTATATAAACTATAAAATTATAGTTCATCGATTCAAATACAAGGAAAAGAGCTACGAAATTGAAGACGGTACTAGACTCGTTGTGCGCCAGTAAAACATCTTTACGGTTTGTCCCCTGTGGCACTTTACAATCGCCATTAGTCAATGTGAAGTAATAACCGATTCTATGTCATGGGTATTGCCTATCATTGTAATAATTGCTGCAGATCTCAAGACATATGTTTCTGATTAGAAATACACCCACCAGTCTTCCATTGACTGATAGGTAAGCGTGTTCTCTTCATGACATTATGATGCCTTTGGGAGACATCCAAAAAATCCCAGTTTTCTGAAGAGATCAAAGTAGTGGAGCAATTGAAATGGTCTTCATAGGTGGCAGAGATGTTACGTAGCAGTTGAGTCCACTTCCAGCCTTGGTAATCAGTGGTTATTCTTTCAATTCAGCTGTGGTCAGATCGCTCAAGAGTTCCACGTTTAAATAATTTCAAGTAACAAGGTACGTTCATCTTTTAATTAAGGCATTTCCGAAAAGTTCATAATCATATCCAAGAGCAGAGGATTTATTTATTTATTAATTAATTTATTTATTTATTTATTTTTCATTCACGTCGATTAGATGCTGGAGGGCTACATTGACCAGGCCAGCATTACACAACCTATTTTTATGCAGAACTCTGCCTCCTACCACTGCATACTGTTTACATTCATAGGCAGTTATCTCCCTCTCCCGCCTTCCTCTAACTCCTTTGCCGAAAGAAATCAGGATTTTGTTAGTCTCCAGGCTGTGAGCACCCTGCGTTGAGGTGCCCCTGGCATAAATCCCTGATTATATTGAAACTATCACTGCTATTTACAACAACTCTCAGATTTCAAAAACTGATTCAGGTAAAAGATTAAAAAGCTGTTTCCGGTGATTTCTATCAGTATTCAGCCGATGTATACCATACAAACCATAATCGTCACTAATTTGTGAGAAAAGTTTATTTTTCAACAAAATCGCGTTGAAACATGTGTAGCCACAAAGTAACAAAATGATATTTATACAGAAATACCCTTTTCTAGATGCAGCTTTTTTTTTCTTTCTCATCTCTCCCCAAGGATACCGGGCACCAGAGGGTATAGGTTAGTCAGGGTAAGAGAACTGAACCATAGGTATACCACTCTTGCACATACAATAAAAGTTGAGGACACAACTTTAACACTCTTAAGCCATATTAGATTTGATTCAAAATGCAAAAATAATTGAAGTATCAAGTTAAGTATTTCTAGGGTATTAACGACCACAAGGGCAAGGTTCACCATCACATCTAAGCGAATACAACACCAATGTTTTTCAGTGGATTTCTTCACGTAAGCAGCGACTCCCGTAGATGGATCGCAGTTCTTGATCACCGCTGGTTTGCATTTTCCACTTCCTTTAGTTTCGTCTTGACACCATCCGCTGACTTCTCTTGGCAGAGATCCAGTCACAGATCTGTTGGAAGTAATATAATATAAAACTCTGCAGTCTTGAGATTATAACAAAACTTTTGAGATTATAACACCGTTCACACTGCATGTTACATTGCTCTTTGTACCGTACACCAAACGCATTTGATGATCACTGATTTTCTTTACCTAGCCTATATTTCTCAAAGAGCACTAGTTTATGAGTTGCACTAGGCAGATTAGAAATACACCATTCTCTAACAGAACTTACCTTTTATTTACAGCGTCAATAATATTAAACGATTTTTGTTTTCATCTCAATGATTAGAGTTCTAATTGTTCACTGTCAATGCTAATAAAATATAAATGAATTGAAATCATGTTTAAGTTATCAAAACGATTGTCTTTTAGTATCAAAGCCTTATTTCTTAAACATGTCGTAGAATCCCCATGTAATAAATTTAACCGAGAAAATCATTTGTTTATATACTCAAAAATAATGAAGTAAATAACCACCTATCTGTTCGTGCCTTTTGCCTTGGTGGACGGGCTGATCTATGATTTAGGTAAAATAGTCTACAGGTGTATTCCCTGCCACTATTAAATAAACTGAACATTCTGCTAGATAAAAGGTACATTTACAACTTTTCTACTTTAACGAAAAGTCTATAACAAGTAGATGCAGGCAATTATTTTTCTGCTTCTACAGGTAATCTCGGCTGTTATCAGTATCAATAATTAAGCTCCTTTCTCAGATGATAACACAAGCAAAGTGAACGATAAAACACTCCACTGTCTCAAATTACTTGGAATATCACCGTTGTAGAACAAATAATGATTTTAATTAAAACCCAAACTCTATTTTAACGTATCAGTCTTATGGCATGTCATTATTCAGATTTTTTTTTCCTCAAAGACACGAGGCCAAAGCAAATATGGGTTAGTACTACTAATCCAAGCTTGCAATCAATTTTAATTTTCCACATTTTCAGTCGCAGAATTATCCAATAACACACGTTTTGTAGTTCAAAAGACCAAGAGGCAAAGCAATAATCGAAAAAAAAAAAGGGTTCTGACAAGAGTTGAATTCAAGAAAAGTTAGCTAGTATTGACCAATATACAGTACTTGTCAAGTGGCGTAACAGGTACTTGTTTTAATTCTAGTACTTTTCATTTCTCGAGCAGTTACTTGTTACAGAGAGGCTAGACGTTCACCTGTGATCGTTGTGTGTTTGTAGGTATGATAGAGCTCTCACAAATCATAAGTGGTGGGATAGATAATAAGATAGGGAATAACTACAGCGAGAAACAGAAATTATACGACAGTGATACAACAGCTGAATTACCTTTGAAGCAGTCAATGTCATTTCCTGACTAGAAGCATCACTATTGGTCTTTGAAGTCCACATTCGTTACTATTCTGTGGCTGTACAAGCATTTTTCAACATGATAATCATGAGTATCTGTGTGTGTGTGTGTGTGTGTGTGTGTGTGTGTGTGTGTGTGTGTGTGTGTGTGTGTGTGTGTGTGCGTGTGCGTGT